>JALLPH010000011.1:0-50515 GCA_036939855.1 Cyclotella choctawhatcheeana
TTCTTCGTATTGCGGAAGGTATGCCAAGTGGTCGTAGTTTGGTCTTGTCGTCGGGATCTTTTTCCAATGCGACAAGGTATGTAGTGCGTAATATTTCTACTATGCGTGGTGGTATATGTGCATTTGCGATGTTTTTGAAGAATTGTGTAACCTCGGACGGATTGATGCTGTCTGTCTGGTTGCGGCGGCGCTGGATGAGTCGTGCTAGTTTGTAGAATATGTCTAGTGAATCGCATTGTGTGCCCGGTGCTTTCCCTTTGTTGAGTTTGGTGAGGATGGGTATGAATTTTTCTGGGTGGAATTGTATTTTGGGTTTGTTGTTTGTAGCTTGTCTCGTAGTGCGGTGTGTATTGTTGTTGTGGCATTGTAGGTTTAGGGATGGTGGGTGGAGATTGTGAAGGATGTGGATGTTGTTCTCGTCCACTTGAGCTACAGGTGTGTGTTTGGTAAGTCTAGTATTGGCTGTTTTGAAATTGTCGCAGTTGGCCGCGATTTGTGCAGAGTTTTGTATTGAGGTTTGTGTGTTAGTGATGTCGCGAGGAGCTCTGCTTTGTGTTTTCCTGCTGGAATCGTATAGTGATTTGATGTCACCATGTATGAATTGGTTTAAACGTTGTTTGATGAGTTTCCTGGTGGATATATTTTCCGAGTCTGGGTTTGGTGCTAGTATGAGTTGTTCAAATAAGATGACTAGTAGCCATATAGGTGTTGGGTCGAAATCTCTGGATTTTCGGTCTTGAATATCTGATGCGGGTTTGTTTGCTTCGTTGCATATTGCTAGTAGTTTGTTGAATGTTTCTAGTACGTCGTCTGCATCATTGAAGGTGAAACTGTTGTGGCTGATTAGGGACTGTCGGAACGTCGGCATTGAGGGCTTAAGGCTGTGCAGCCAAGATAGTGTATTGGACCAGTTGTTGGATGTGTGTAGTGTGTCATTTGGTGAACCCGAGCCCTCCTTTGCAGCGGTGTTGCTGGCATGTTTTAAAGGGGCATTGGTGGCTGGTTAGACGGTTGAATTTTAATCTGTTTTGGAGTGCTGATTGGCGTCGTCATTGTTGTGGCCAATTGAGGTGTTAGACTGGATAAGTGTGATGTAGTCTTGGAAGAATTGTTTCTCGTCGGTGCAGGTAGTGATGATGGATCTTAGTTGTTCTATGCTGGATGCAGAAGGGTCACAGTTAAGTTTGGCTTGTTGGACAATGAAAGTTTGAGCCATCGATTCATCGTGGTCGTTCGCTTTGAAGAAACCAAAGTTGGATGGGCCATCAAGGCCTAGGTTGATGTTGCGGACATGGAATGTGTTATTTAAGAAGGTTCGTGGCTGGATGTTACCGAGTATATGTAGGATTTTGTCGGTTGATTTCTCATTGTGGGTGAAGATGAGTAAAGCTGTGTCCATTTTTTCATAGCCATCGTCGAAGTATCCGAGTTTGACGGAGTGAATGAGGGCATCGTAGTTGGGAATGTGTTGTTGGATGAATGTTTTGGCGTCATAGTAGGTTGTGAAGGAAGGAACAGGTAAGGCGACTCCTGTGTTGAAGGAAGGATAGTTACTGTCGTTAGGCATGTTGCTCTGTCGTGGTTTCTTGTGTGGGGCTGGGTTATTGCTGGAAGAGGTTGTTAGTGAAGAGGTCGTGTGAGAGTCGTCGCTGATGGTATTTGTGTATTCGTTGCGTAATTGTAACTCTTTGTCTGTTAGAGTCGTGGGAATGGGCTGATTGGTAGTGTTGAATTTCATGGTCAATTTCGTGTCGTGGATGTAAGTGAAGGGGGGGGGTTGGGAGTCGTCTTGGTCTTCCGAAGTAGTCATGGCGTCATTATCGAAGTCTTCGTTGGAGAAGGAGTGTTGCGGTAGGGAGTACTCGTCATTATCAATCGCCGGTGGTGAAATGGGTGATAGTCCGAAGCGTGTACGACGTCTCGATTGGGCGGCTTTCCAGAGAGTCGAATCAATGTAGCTCATAACCTCATCGCTCATTGCAAAATGACTGTGATGGAATTGGATGGGTGTGTGCTCAAGTCGTGCCATAAAGACGTCGGGTGAATCTTCAAGGGTGTGGGGATATTCAATGCGGTGTGCTTGTCTTCTGCTGATGCGAGTGTCAGTGAGGAGGGATTCAGGTAGGTCAGCTGATAGATTGGTGCTGTGAAGGCCGACGGTCTTGTGGATCTTTTCAACGATGTCTTGTTCTGTGCGTATGAAAGGGTAATGCTGGATGATATAGTTCAAGGCTTCTGCATGTGTTTTGAAACCCTTAAAAACAGCGCCTGATACACCGTGGACTAGCTTCCTTGCCTGATTCCAGTGTAGTATAGAAACTGCGCGTCGTCCCCCTTTTCCCCAGATGACGGCGATCCAGCGAGGGTATTCGTTGCTTCCGAGTTTGTCCCAAGTGAATGTGTTAGTGGTGGCTGACGGTTTTGTGTTAGTAGGTTGGTATTCGTTGTTATCTGTTGGGGCAAGTTCAGGTGCGTGGCCGAAGATGAGACTTTGGAAACCATGTGTGTCACTTTGTCTGATGGTGGTAGTGTTACTCTTTCTGCATAGCATTTGAATACCGTATGTTGGAGTTTTCGAGGTGGACTTGAGTATTGTAGGAATGATGGCCTTGACGTCTGAGAAATGGCTTGTGATGGCCTCACTGGTGTCTTGTATGTTGGTTAAAGATAGTGGATTGATTGGGCCGAGAGTGATGGAGGTGTGGTAGATGTTGAATTTGGCGGCGTCTTCAAGTTGGGTGTTAATGATGGTATTTCTCTTGGCGTTGTCGTTGGGTACTGAGTTTAGAACGACGTTGAGGTTTCCGAATACGGTGACGGGGTTGTTGGTACCTGTGAAGATGACGTGTTGGGCAATTTCTCTGGAGTATTGGTCATCGGCGCAGACGAGGGCGATAGTTTGGTCGTCTTTTGAGGGGTTGGTGTGTTTGCCTGACTGCTTAGAGCCCTTTTTGGATGAAGATTTGTCTTGTTTACGGTTGTTGTTATGGCGGTACGGGATGAGACCAATGCAGGTAGATGTGAGGTATGGTTCTGTGAAGAAGGGTTTAAGTTCGTTGTATACGTCGTCGTCATTGGTGACTAGTTCATGTAGGTATTGTTGGAGGAAGGATTCGCGTGAGAAAAAGCTGTGGTTGATCTGCTTGTTTGTGATTCCGGTGAAGAAGCCAACGATAGATGGGTTTTTGGCGTCGATTCCATTTAGTGGTGTGGGGTTGATGTTGATGCTGGGCATGAACCAATTGTCCTGGTCGTCGGAAGGTAGTGTGGCGTTCATGCGGTTGGAGCAGTAATGGTATAGTCGCTTGAGGCAGGTGTTCATGGCGCCGAGTGGTAATGGAAGCTTCTGTTCATGGTAGGACGAAAGTGAAACGAGTGCGACGTCGATGTAACCTGATAGTTTGACGTCGCCATTTGACGTTCGTGTTGGGCAGTCTTCATGGTGTACGAGGTAAATTTCAGTGAGTGGATCGTTGTAGATGGAATTGAAGTGATTAACGAAGCTGGTGGCAGGTAGTTCGGACGAGAAGTGTGCGTCGAAGTATCTGTTTGTTTTAAGGGTTTTGATGGTGGAGTGCCAGCGAAGGGAGAATACAGGAACTGGACTGTTGTGGATCGGACGGTGTGGGACAGAATAGTCATTGCGATTGGTGAAGGAATGTATGTCTGTGGCCACAGAGTTTGGTGAGATGTGATCGAAGGCATTGGTCCTATGGGTATTGGCGGACTGTTGAAGTTTTTGGGCGTAGGATTGTTTCATGGGTTGTATGTGGAGGTTGTCTAGTACAGATTTAGGTTGTTTGGGAGGTTTTGGTTGGGTATTCTGTTCAGTAGGTTGGGCTTTCATGGTAGTGCCTGGTGTGGGGTTGTCTTGTTGGTTAGGAGTAGCGTTTAATTTAGTGTTGGTAGTTGTGTCGGCAAACTTCTTGTTCATATCTTGAACTTGTGCGGTGAGACTGGTGATGTGGTTCATGAGTTGGTTTAAAATGGTACTGTCGATGGTGTTATTGTTGTTAGTTGTATTCTGTGTCGGTAGATCAGATGTGTCCATGGGTGTTGTAGTGTTATTAACGGTCGGTGGGGTAGGAGAATGTGATTGTTGCTGTGCGTAGCTTGTAGTTGAGGAGTTGGTTGGTCGTTGTGGTGGGAGTTGTTCGGTGAGATGAGTTGATATGGATGGTATGCCTGGCGGTGGTCTCGTAGGAGTCGAGTAAGCAGCGTCGTTCATGGTTTGATCTCCTTTGTTTTGGGCGTTGATTTCTGCCGTTGTTATGGTGGATTGGTCACGATTATTGGAGGAAATGGTGTTTGATGTTGTCGTAGTTGACGACGTGGCCCTGTCGGTGTAGCTTTCTGGAGATGCAGCGTGTTGGATTTGTACATGTACGTTGGTTGGCATGTTAGAGACGCTTGGTGGAACGTAATCGCTGTATTCGGAGGAATGCGTTGTGTGTTCTGTCTCCGCGATGATGCTGTCAGGGTTATTCGGTGTTGTTTCTTTGGTAGTTTCAGTAGACGTGTCTTTGTTGAGATTGTGTGATGCGGAGTTACTGATCTGTTGCGTCTCGGCTGCGTAGAGGTCGTCGGTAGCGGCGTCTGATAATAGTGACGGTGAGTGCGTTTGCTGCGATGTTGTAGTGTTGTTGTCAACGTCGGGATTGTTGTTATTGAATATTGTTGTGAGGATGCTTTGACCTGTCATGTGAGGTGTGTTGGTATTGGGGAAGGTGTTTGAAGTGTGAAAGGAGTTGTGTTGAATTATGGTGTGTAGGCCGAAGAGTAGTAATGTGGTTGCGGTAGTGTATCTGTTGTAATCTGTGTGGCTTCGTCGTCGTTGGTTTGATAGTGATGATGGTTGGCGAATATGGCTGTTGGTGTTTGTAGTGGAGGTCACCTGCCGGTTATCATTGTGATGGCATGTTATTGCGACGGCTGTGTGTGGTGTATAAGTGTGTTGGTGAGTGAGGCGGCGAATGGCACATAAGAACTGTTTAATGAGAAAGTAGATGAGAAGGGTTAGCGTGAGATATGGATTTATTGCGTGTAAATGTGTGCCTGTTCGTGGTCTGTTTCTGTAAGTATGGCGAGGAGGGGTGATTTTGGAGGTATGTTTAGTAGAGGGGCATAAATGTTTCGTGTTGGCGTCACATTTGTGGCACAGTTTTACATGTGTTTTGGGACGGTCAAGTGATACACATGTATTGCAGAGGCAGGCGAGTTGTCTCCTTGGTAACCATGGCGGTGTGTTAAGGGGCCGGCTGCGGCGGCGGTATGATCGAAGTCGAATCAGTCGTCTAATCGATTTTTGGTGCGGATTGATAGTATTGAAGCGGCGTCGGAATAGTATGGTTGCCTTGTGTATGTGTTGTGGTAGTGTTGGACTTGTTGTACGTGTAGTAGTTTATTGTAACCTCTCACTCCTCATACCATCAAATTACACTTCAACTGAGGCTTGCTCTACACTCCGTGACGCCGTGACGTCAATAAGAGAAATACCCCAAAAAATCTAGACAGAACGAGCCTGAACCCCCACGTTGGATTCTGGGTTCTGGGACTTCTTCAAACTTCTTTGACTTTTTTCATAACATGGCAAGTTACCCGGAGCAGCGAAAGGAGACAACGTAGAACGCAGAACGCTAATGACGATGTCAAACCGCGAAGAGGAAAAAGAAGTTCGCTCGTCTCATTACAGTCAAATTTCTACCAAGTCACGAACACATCAACGCCATGTTGAGATTGTAAGTGTATAGTGTATAACTACAGAGGTTCTGGAGTGCGATGTTTTCAATCGAATATGCGCTAACCAATGAATTATTACTGCACAGGCAACCCTGACCTTTCCGGCGAAAGCGCATACTAGAGTTGAATCAGGAGACACCTCTACGTTTATCTTAGAGGCACCATCTCATGTGATTGACCACCTAGTTGATAATGACCAACTTTCAGAGCTGCAAAATGCAACATATCGTTCCTCAGAAATATCTCAGTCAAAAGCAACTAATCCGCACATTGAAGGTGTTGTAGATTTGGAGATGGTTTCTCATTTGGTAACTGGAGTTACAGAGAGCGAGTTTGTACATTTACTTCAGCCTGATTTGGCTCATACCGAACATGGTAAACATGTTGAACCAAGTCAAAAAGATGAAGAATCTCAATTACTCGGGAAATCAACAAATGAGGATACTTCGTGTATTGTAGTTCCTTCTGATCCATTCTTAAATGTTACTGCTGAGTTTCATGAAGAGGTCTCAGTTGAATATGCAGGATTAAGTTCTATCAACGAAACGAAAGTAGCTTCGAACCATTCACCGTATCCAATGGGGGCAGAAAATGCCAATGTCAATATTTCCACACAGAGGGAAGCATATCTGTTATCAATACCAACTACAGAAGGTGGAGATATAGATTGCAATGCTATCAGTATAGATGGTGATACAAGTATGAAAGCTGAGGATAGTGTATTCTTACTGGCCGTACCCGAAATGACCGCAACATCAGGATCGATGAGAACCTCGGCAATCACTCACAACACACTTCATACTAGTGCAGATGATATACAAAACAGAATAGAACACCCCTTTACGCCTTTGCCAACAGATGTACAGCATATAGAATTACGGGTTTCAACTGCCATCACCACTGATGGATCTGCGTTGCATCATCCAGAAGAAGCCCTCCATCTCGACTTAGTCGTAGATCGCAAAGTACCATTGATTGGATATATTATTTTAGTTGGTGGCCTCTTCGCTCTTTCCTCGATTGGCGTAGCATTTGATCTTCAAAAAGGAGGGGTGACACCAGAGATGAAAGCATTCTGGAGATTTACTGCAACATCAATTATGTTCTTACTTCTCTCGGCGAAATCACTAAGCAGGGATGAATTCTTGAAATTCACGAGGTTGGAACTTTGGATTTTAGTGCCATTTGCAGGAGTTAGCTATGGCTTTATGTGTACCGCGTTTGTTGTAGCGTTAGAAATGACCTCTCTCGTGAATGCGTTCAGTAAGTTTCTATTGCCTGTGTTAGTTGTTCGACAATGATCAGTGAGCTCTAATCCCATCTAAGTTTTGTCAAATCTGGCATCACTGATAATCATTGGATCAAAGGTTGTACTCAGAAAACCAGTGTTATTCCTGGAGGGTGCAGGTGCTGCCATAGGAATGGTAGGGGCCCTTTTCTGTGCTTATACTGGGAGTGATAACAGTGAAGATCATAGCAGCAGTTCAGCAATGGCTGGAAATGTTCTCGCGTTCCTTGCAAGTGTGGCCACTGCGTCGTATCTGACAGTTGCCAAAACCCTCAGACCACGTGTTGATCTATTTGTGTTTATGCTCTTAATCTTTTCATATGCATCTGTAGCGGTTCTTCTTTACATGATTTTCATGGGTCGGCCATATAAAATCTCTACTGATCCGACCATTGGATTATTTGGATGGGTCAACTTGAAAATGGACCGTCTTCCTTTGGAGCTATGGATGGCTATTGTATGTAATTTGCTTGGCACTACTGGATACATTGCTATCATGAAGTACTTTGATCCGGTGGTTGTCTCTGTAAGATCCTACATTTATTCTCATTTTCATTCATTATATCAAACTCACCACTTTCTTTATTCAAAGATGGTCATGTTGATGGAGCCCATCGTAGCATCAGTAATGGGAGCCATATGTGGAGTCTCTTCGCTTCCAAGTCTCATGACATGGGCAGGAGATGGCGTGGTAGTGGTGGGTTCAATCTTAGTGATATTGTCTGGCTCAAAGAAGACCGAACTAATTGATGCAACTAACACACTCAAAAAAGTAAACGAGGAGCTCACAGTAGAGGGAAAAGCTGTTCTTTTAAGGAGGAGTTCTATGTCAACAAAGACTCCAACTCTGAAGAGATCGGTCGTTTTGCGTAGCCCAAGAAAGAAGTATGCTCTTCACAAAGAAAGAAAAGCAGCCGAAGAGGAATCACATCGTCGTGATTCTTCCATGGAGTTTGTTTTTGTTGGGAACAAATCTAGAGATACAACAGTATCATCAATTAGAGATTCAGGTGTGATTAGAGGAATAAGGCTACCTGGGACTGGAACGTCACTATCCAACCTTGAGCTGTAATCGTGTTTGTATGTCATGAATATGTGTTGATAGAGTGATATGATATGTGTTGTTGTTTATTTTATATGCATTATAAGTGAACTGACCATATTAGTTTTCGTATAAAAAAGATTTCACGTCCTGGGCTTCCCTTTGACTACTGCATCACTTTTACTCAAACGTGAAAGAATGCGATCAATTGATTCTGATGCCCTGATTCCTTCTTCTTCTTCCTCAGTTCTAAGTGCACAAGATAATACTCATAAGATAATATGTACAAACCACTTACATAAGATAACAACCTTCACAAACTCACCTCTCGCCTGGTCTTCTATTATCCAATACCCGTCTCCTCTTGCGCCTTCTCCTCTCTTGTTCATAGGAAAGGACATCGTCAGCATCGACATCTTCTTCTTCGTCATCCTGCGGTTCAAACCTCCATGCATACCCACTAGAAGGATCATACGTAGCACAGACACTCAGTGCATCACAAGCTTCTGACAAACTCTCTAACGTTCTCGCAATATGTGCCTTCATCAATCCCCTCACAGTGGGACATTTATAAATAACTCCCTCTAAAATGTAATAAATTCCCAGAACCTTAGTTTGACTTGCTCCCGTTCTGTGAACGTGTCGGATTGTAAATAGTGCGCTGAGCTGCTGAGGACTCATACCCTCGATTTCTTTCGGCATGGGCATCAATTCATATTGTTCGCCATTCAACCGGCCAAGAGCTAGACGGTACTCCTCTTCCCCATCTTCTAATGAGAGAGGACCCGGGCGTACCCCAGTTCCCCACTGGCACAATGTGCCAATACCGATCCCCTGCATGTTCAATACTTCATTCGATGTCTTGGCTTTGGTTCGAAACGGGTTGAGAGGATGGAGGAAGTAGTCAATGGCGTTGGTGCGGTGGAGGCCAAATCGGGCCAAGAAGACTGGGTCTACGAAGGAAGCCGTTTCGGACATGATGCGTGGGTGAAAGAGTGGAATAATAGCGTTGTGGTTGGGTATCTACCTACTTACCTCTAAGTATGTATCTAGGTAAGGAAAGTACGTGATCACACAGCTAGCGTGCAAACCTGTGCAAACCACAAGCCTTGGGCTTGAGCATTCATTCCAATACCCACAAGCCTATTAAGTAATAAAGCACCTTCAATTGGACTTTTTATAATTTGTTAATGTGACCAAAATCTTTCAGCGCTACCAGCTGAAATTGTGAATGTTATAAACAAGAGAAAATTCTGAGTCTGATCTGTTCAAAGAGTCTGAAACATTTATTTGCTATCAAAAGATCTCTGCCTCGCCTTAAATATAGACGATTTCACCTTGACCCATCTTGAACTACTCTTGGACCTGCCTGTACTGCGTACGTCATCCCCGCCAATCTCTTGAACTCTATGTGAAACTCCCATAACCATACCTTTTCTACCGGCATGTGATCTTTTCATGGAATCATCTGGGGCACGGCTTCTTGATCGGGATCGTTGTTTATCCTCACTTCCTTCCCTGCTGCCATTGTCTCTTGCTCTTACTGACTTGCTGCGGCTGCGTGTCTCCTTCTGCTCAACTGCGTGAGATCTTCCTCTTGGATCTTGAGATTCTGCCCGGCGACCTCTAGATTGATGTGGTTCTTTGGGTAGTCGAGAAACTGATCTCGATCGATCAATTGTCTTTCGTCGGCCATGGCTTGCTTTAGAACGATCTACAGAGACATCGCGAGAGCTGTGTGAATCTAGGGATGGTCGTCGAGCGTAACGCTTATTATTGGTATCACGTGATCCATGTGAATCTTGAGATGGCTGACGAGAATAACTCCTGTTTTTAACAGAGGTTGACCTTAGAGATGATGCATTTCTATCCCTGCCTCGGTCCTGCCTTGCAACAGATCTACTGCGCGATCGTGTATTGCCATGGGCTTTTCGGTTGCTGCCGTCAGGGTCACGTCGAATAGGGGTGAGACGATGGCCATACACCTTCTTCTCGTCGCCACTTGAAAGTTTAATTACAAAGTAGGGGCGGTGTTTCTCGTCCTTGCGAACTTTAATTACAGAGGCTCGCGTGTGATCGCCTTTGGAAGAGTTGTAAAGAACATCATCCCCCACACTAAATTGGGGGGGCTGAATGACTGTAGAACTGTCATCGGGATCGAGCTTCTTGATTTGTGGTGTTTCAACAAGGGAGTCGATACACTCAGACCCTGTTTTGTCAGTCTCGGATCCTCTCGGTGATTGGTCATGCTTGGGAACCAAAGCGGTCGGTTCTGGCTCTGCCCCCTTGGAGTTATCTAGACGAATGGGGTGATGGTCTAATTGAGAGACAGAAGATTCGATTAATTCCGATTGCTCTTCTTTGGCAGGGTGTTGCACTATCTCAGAGACAGGAGACTTGATTGATTCAACAGCTTGTGTATTTTCATCTTGGGCAGCGGACTCTTCAACAGAGGCAGTATAACTTTCCTTTTCGTACTCCTTAATTTCATCTCTCAAGGCCTCATCCTCCTTCAGCTGACTCGCCTTCCACTCTTGATACCATTCATCGTCTTCTGCATTTTCTTCAGCTTTAACTATTAATGCTCCCTCTATAATTTCGTCTGGTTTTTCTAACGACAAGTGTGCATTGTCTGTCTGTTTCTCTCTCCCATCTTCTAAACGAATGGTGTAGAATGGCTCCAGCATATCTTCAAAGTGAGTCTTCACAATATGAACAGTGATAATGCCATTGGGACTTCGGTAATAGATGTCCATATCAGCTTTGTACAGAGGTACAAGTTTAGTATCCCCATCTTCCGTTTTGGCTTCAACCATTTGCACAGCACAGGGGAGAGCTGGAAAAACTTGCTTCTTCCCCCCACCGGTGGGGCTGTTCTCAATGTTGTCTTCGTATGAGTTCTCCGATGAGGATGGCTCTGTCTCTGGTTCGTACCCCTGATCATGACTGTTCTTGGATGGTGCACTAGTGGCTGGCAGCTTTTGTGAAGTGGAGTGTTTTTCGTTCTTCTCTTTCATCAAACCTGCCAACTCTTTCGACGTTAAATCAATCAGCCCCACCAAGTTGTCCTTGTCTACGTCCCTCTCACTCCCATCACTGAAAGTTACATTGTATTTTCTAGAACCAATCTTCTTCACAATCTTGACCTTAGTAACCCCCTCCGAACTTCGGTAATAAGCATCTTGCCCTTTCTGAAATCGCTCCTCCTCCACTTCGCTACTAGAACTGCTGCACTGATCAGTCGGTTGTTCACGTTCACTCGAGCTCCCCCCGTATTTATTCGTAACACTACTCCTCCTACTAATTGTACCCTCCTCCTTCTTCTCCTCAATAGGGGTCAAGCACTTGCCATCCATCTGCTTCTCCTTCCCATCACGGAACTTAATAGTGTAATATGGCTCCAGCTTGGAATCGTGGTGAACACCCACAACAGTGACCTTTTCAATCCCCTTGGGACCACGATAAAAGGCCTTTGAGCCTTTCATCAGACATATCTTCTTCTTCACAGATGATCGTCGTGTGGTCGCTTTAGAACGACGAGTCAATTCTACGGCGGAGGCGATGAGCTTGTTGGATTTACGCGGGGCCGAGGAGCGCGAGGCGCTTGTGGGGGTTGTGTTGTTAGTCGAGGCGGAACCTGGTGATTTTTGTTTTTGTTTGGCAGAGTTGAGGATCATGGCGAGGATGTTCTGACGGGGCCGTCGTTTGGAGACGACATTTTGTTTCTTCATGATTTAGATGTTTAATTGGCAAGATGAAGATGATGTACCCCGCCCTGCTTACGTATTGGTGGTGCGGCTTGCCAGTATGTTGGCAATATGCTGCTCAGCAGTTTAGATGCAACTATTGCCTGTTGGATATCGGGGCAGGTCCAATAATCAATTCGTGGCTCCTGCTTGCTCTTGGTTCTTCTTCTGTCCCACGACAACTGAGACTAAAAAGAGCTCAAATCCGACGCAGAAAAGTAGAGGTCACGCGTGAAAGCAAAAGTCTTATTATCTTGCGTTAATGAAGGGGGGTCTGCATGGGCAGTTATTCAATGTCTGAGATGGCACGATTGTGCTAAACAACTGGTGAATGAAACGGGATTGTTCACTGTTCTACTTTGCTATCACTGGAAACCTGAAACTGGGCTTCTCGCCGCGTGTGTTCTGGGGCCTTTGCTTGTTGTGTGTGTGCACATGCTAATTCTCTCACACACAAACCAAAACAGCCCCGGACAAAGAACCAGAAAACTGAAAGACAAGCCCTCTGGTCCGTTCGTGTTAGTCATATCGGTCATTAAGGTTAGTTATAAAAGGCCCTTGAAGCTTTTATACGAATATGTAGGATTCCTTTCCCACTTTGACAGCACGAAGTAACACAGATAGAACGGAAACCACGCATCACAGCGAAGCGAAGAGAGCACGCGCACAACTATGGCAATTGACCCCGGCAACAACAACACCACAACTTGCCACAGCCACAATAAAGTTTGGGTTCGATTTCGTTAGGTAGGACTACCATACCTCGACCACCGGTATCATCTGCGGGGCAAAATGAACACAAATCCGTGGCGGATCCTGTTGAGCATCATTTACTTAATATAACCCTTAAGAGCCATTAAGCATGAGCCGCTGTTTTACAGTAATAACAATCTACTTATACTTTATTGCGGCCATGGTCCAAACGAGTGGTTTCACACCTACATCCATAACGCAGAATCATTTATCAACATCAAATACCCGTTTATCGGTCTTTGGATCACCGCGTGCTACCAAAAACTCGCCACTACTTGACGAAGCTCTTGCGGCATACCCCTTCAAATTCAAATCAGATGCCGAGAAGAAAGAACGAAGCCAAACATTCAATGAAATTGCTCGTCTATATGGTGACGACGCAACTCTTGAAATGGTTAAAATACTTCCCATGACACTACAATTCAAACGAGAGAACTTTGCAGACTGCTTAGATTTGTGGGAGGAACAATTTGGATTGGAGAAGGCGCAGGCAATGGTATTACGTAATCCAGGTTTATTGGGAGTGAGACCAGAGCAAACAGATTCTGCAGAAAGTGCCATGTTTTTCTCATATGTAGTCGCTCTGACTCGTCCACTGCCAAAGATTATTGGTGCAGGCGGATTGTTGGCAATTTTGACTGCAGGGTTGAGATGAACCTAATTCAAAATTATGTGGGCGTGATGTACTTGTTTTTTTTGTTTGATCAAGAGACTTCATGCTTAACTACAAAGCGCAGCATGCCATTATTCCAGAAAATGTATTGATAAGTTTTCTTAGCACAATTGAAATTGTGACGGAAATACATGAACATGACATTGGCAGAAGTTTAATTACATTAAGACAGGCAAAAGATGCTTTGATACAGCACGCCTTGTAAGGGCATGAGTTGCAAACTGTTGAATACTGTTTTCTGTGCTATGGGCTATGGTATGCAGAATGTCTGCTTCATAGAGCCGAAGCCAGACCAATAATAATCTTCAAAAGGTACTTGGCAATTATTATGAGACGCTGTCATATAAGATTCCGGGATCACCGTTACAGTTCTAAATCATTTTTCATCCTCCAATGAAATGTTAAATGTTCTTTCACCATTCACCAGAACCACAAATCGCTGCCCCAGCTAATCTCCCTTCTTCCTTCAAAATAATGGCAGCCCGTCACGCTGGTTTAGTTGCAGCCCGTTCTTTCAGCACAGTGACGGTACGCTCTCCTCGATCGTACAATTTTCTTATCACTGCCAGACGATGTACTGGAGCACAAAAGGATGGGCGGCCATCAAAGTGCATTAGACATTTTGCAACGTCGCATATCCCTCGGGAACCATCAGAACTGAACGGTCAGAGCATAGTTAATGATGATTTGGATGCATCGACGGCTGTTCATAACGAGTTGTCTTCTTTGATAGAACAAGACCAACCACTCGTTCAAACTTCAGACTTCTTCCCACCTCCTTCGTTGCAAGAGGATTTACATATTGCTTCAGCGTCGAATCATTCTGCAGGTATCAATTCTCATTCTACGCCTCGCTTAATTAGGATACAGAAAAAAGACGCATCAGATCAGCACATAGAATCTTCTGCAGATAACACACCAATATGTTACAGGGAGTCCTTAGATGGGTACAAGTATAGAATTATGAAGACCCCACAGCTGAGAAATGATGTGATATCAAGTCAAGTGCCAGACAATACTCCAGCTATTGATCATTTAGAGAAGAATGAATTTGGTCATTATTTTAATCAGAACAACAGCCCCTCACCAACATCACTAGGACTGCAGCAATCGCTCTCCGTTGGGCTAAATGGGGACATTCTTTCTTCCAACTGGTGGCGTACTCTATATCGCAACGTTGTCTATCCACCTGCATCAAGACATGCATCATCAAACAATCATCCGTTTCAATCTGCATCCATGAGGAATAGACGAGCTTCAATATCACTTGAAGAAATAATAAGCAATACCCAGCACCAGTTTCAAGATGAGGAAGATGAAAATTGCACATCTAGAATACGAGTACGCTCTGTTCAAGCTGCAAGTTCAATTGATGTAGTTGCAGTCCTTAGCAAAGTTTTTGGTGGGGGTGTTGCACGTACACAACAAAGTGATCTGAATGGCATCGCCGGAAGTAACAATAGTTTGGCTCCCAACAACATAAACAATCAACTCTCTGAGTTCTTTGCATCCTCTCCTCCCATACGGCATGTCTTTGGTCGAACCAACATCATTATACAATTGTCACCACCTCCGCCTGATTGTCCACCGTCACTAGCTCCGTCTGTGCCACGTTATATTGCCATTTATCGATTTGGCTCAGTCGTATTCTTTAATGTGACTACTTCGGAAGCATCTAAGTTACTGGAACAAATCAAGAAGCATTCAATAGACCCAATTGCCGTGGGATTTGAGCGTCGAGAGTTCTTTGAGATGGGCCTTCAGCCACAATTGGAGACTGCTACGGGAGTTATCACTGCAGATCGTGCTATGGTACGTGAATTGGATATGAACACTGTTGGTGTTGTATCCAATATCATGGGACGTAAGTTCAACTTTGTCGTATTGAAAGGTTCGAATTACAAACACACTAATATATTCGTTTAAATAGAAACTGTAGCATTGGATTGGCATAATGACACTGTGGATGAACTACTTGCCAGTTTTTCCAACATAAATACTTCTGTTGAAAGGACTGGTAACTTTTCGAGCATGGAAAGAAATATGCTCTTTCAGGTCGTCGCAAGGAACAACTCACTTTTTATTGATATGGTTAGCAAGCTTGGTATTAAAGATAGGAGTGATACAGCATGGCATTTGTCACAGTACGAGGGTGAGCTATGCATTGTTATTTCAGGTCATGTATCTTTTCACAGCTTAAACTGAAAAATTCATATTGTTCAACAAAAGGATTGCACTATGGCATGAGAGAACAGTTCGACCTAGATGAGAGGTTTAGGCACATTGAGTTCAAGCTTGATTTGATACAGCAGAATGCCAAGTTCTTCTTGTAAGTTTTCATCCATGAAGAATGAATCAGTACTTAGAGGTTGAATTTCCCTGACAATCATTTATTCCTTTATTAGAGAGGTTCTCCATGCCCAAAAATCCAACACCCTTGAATGGGTGATTATTGTACTTATTTCATTCGAATGCGTTCTAATGTGTTTGGATATGAGTGGCATTGGGGCCAAGTTCTTTTCAGACTTTGCTTATTTTCAATAATGTTAGGAAAGTTGTTATAGAAGATTTATATCAACCAAATAACTGATTTATCTCAATCTGGAAGTATCCCCATGGAATCTGATCGGTCCACCATTCTCCTGTAGTGGCCGTGTTCATTACCTACCAATTCATCATGTGTTCCTTGTTCAATGACTGATCCATTCTTCATGACAAGTATTGACTCTGCATGTCTCACAGTCGCAAGCCTGTGTGCAATTACTACTGTAGTCATTCCAGACCGATTTCGTAAGAGCTCATTTAATGCCTGTTGCACTGCTGCTTCCGACTCTGGTGGAGATCGATTTAGTTAGCATAATTTAACTCAAGACAGAATTAAAGTTAAAGAGACTTACCAGGGTCGAGTGCTACAAAGGAGTGGTCAATTAAAAAGTGAAGGCGGATACTAGAAAAAATCATAAGTAACTTACCTGAGGTTGCTTCGTCCAGCAGGAGTAGGGTAGGCTTTCGAATTAAGGCTCTGGCAATTGCAATACGCTATCAAGATTCAAAGACAGTGAAATGTGCGCTTAGTGTATAAGTATAACTACTTAGAATCATGGTGACGATCCTTTCCGTATGAATATAGTATTGACTTCTCACCTGCTTTTGGCCACCACTATCATATGAAAATGTTGAGAGTCTCAGCAATGATTTAAACTGGACTACAGCAGTATTCTCACCTCAAACTAGTCCCACGTTCTCCAACTTGCTCGTTGTATTTGTTAGGAAAAGATTCAATAAAAATATGTGCGTGAGCCATCCTGGCGGCATTGACGACTTCTTCAATTGAGGGTGAAGGGTCTACGCCGTAAGCAATATTATCCTTGATAGTGCCTGAAAAGAGTACCGGATCTTGCGTCACCAGTCCAATTTGCTTCCGATGAGCATTTATGTCCATCTCTTTTAGATTGACATCGCCAAAAGTGATAGCTCCTTGATTTGGATCGTATAATCTCTCCAAGAGAGACACAATCGTGGATTCTTTATTGATGAATAGTATATAGTTAGTGAAAACTACTGGCAGGAGAAATCAGTTTAGACTCAAGAGGACTTACTACCGCATCCACTATGCCCAACCAACGCAATGAAACTTCCGCTCTTAATCTTAAGTGAACAAGAATTTAGAGCCAATGATTCTGGTCTCGTTGGATAAGAGAATGATACATTGCTCAGAGTAATATCGTCTTGTGTCTTGTTATCTGCTCGTGGCAATTCATTCTTACTGGCTAGCTTCACCATTTTGTTTCCAGTGGCTGGCTCCGGCGGTTCTCGATCGAGTAGGTAGAATACTCTATCACCAGCTAATTATCACAAAAAGATTGAAACATGATGGTGCATCAGCAAATAGATGAAGCAATGTCATTGGGCTCTAAATCTACTTACCACCCGAGCTTTTAATTAGTGAGGAATAGCTCTGAAAAAGATTGAGAGTATATTCCTATAGTATACAAGGCCAATAACGGAAGTTTAATGCATGGAAATTATACATTTTGGTATCAATTGAAGGAAATCTACGCACCTGTAGTTGGCCTTGGTACAACATGAACGCGAGAAGAACCTCGGGAGTTATTGCGCCATTCTCCACAAATATACTGCCTACTAGCAACAGTCCCGCCTGAACCACTGTATTAATGAGGAACGTGCTTACAACCATGAAATAAACACCTTGTGCAATAAGCTGTCGTATGTTGAGAGCTTTGGTCATTGCGTCACGAGATTGCATGTGTTTTAGAACTGCAGTTGCTAAACCAGGGAATGTCACATTACCAAACACCAGGAAACTTACAGTATAACACAGCAATATTTTTGGAATACTTGGAACTTTCGTAGTGCTCAGATGCAGACGTGATTACGGTCTTGATACTAGAATAGACAAGAAAAGGTAGGATATGACGATTCAGTACATAATTGGTCAACATAGACATGACAATTAATTGAATTGATTCCAAGTGGAAGCTCAAGGAGCTGCGGCTATCTCCCGTGCTCCGGCACGTGATCAAACACTTACCAAGCCAAAGATTCGTGTGCGCTGCTGGTGGCATCTGCAAGAGAATTTTGTACTCCTAGAGCATTTTTGGATAGCCAGTCACCGTACAACTTGTTGATGACACCCACAACAGGAACAACCCCAACGGTAACTAAACCAAGAAATGGACAGCGGTAAATCATGTATACTGAAATACCAACGATTCGAACACAGGCCTCAACAGAGAACCTAAAAAACCATGTCAGATCCCCTGCCATTTCCCCACAATCAGCTGTCAATCTGGATATTAAATCGCCTGTATTTGTCTTGTCAAAAAATGCTTGTTCTTGCCTCATAATGGATGCAAATGTGTTTATTCTAACACCCTTCACAATGTTCTCCTTTGCATATCCAAACAAGAAGATGCTTAAAGAAGTTAAGCACGGCAGTAAGATTCATTTGATACTCAATAGCGCAAATTATACAAGAAGATGCACTTACCACCAGAAATCGAGTACACTGTCAACGGATCCGAGTAAAAACAAAATGAGTACATTTCTTTTTGCTCCATCGTAATCGGCATCAATCAAGTCCCCGATTACAGCAGAGACAAAATTTGGGATTGAGAGGCTGAATGGTAATCTTATTAGAAGGACCGCTATACCCAGCCATAAGTACATGGATTGATCACCAGCGAGTTTCAGCAGACGAGTGGTACCACGTAGGCGAGATGAGGTAGCTTCCTCTGGATTTTCAGCTATGCCTTCGCTTGCACCGTTACTTGTGGCATTACTGCCATGAGTTTCAATGTTTTCTTCAAACATGAATTGCTCATTCGACAATAGAGGTTCAATAACCTCTTCAGAATATGGAAGTGGTCGGACACGTTTGTGATCAGTGCAGCAGCAGCAGTATGAAGACGAATTTGTTCCATCATTGCGAATCATTTCTTCTCTTGATTCAGGGGAAAAAGTCACCATAAGCCCAATGGACGCAGAACATACTATTGAAACGCCTATCCAAAGTATAGTCTGATCTTTCAATGAACTGCAACGACTATGACGATGGCTTCCATTTTCATCATAGGACCGATTAGCTTCGGCTGTCTCTAGATTGAACATGCCTACTCCTACAAATGACAAAGCCAATGTTGCTGAAAGAAGAAACGAATGATGTGTCAGTGCATGTGATAATGTTTAATACGCATTTTAAACAGTATGAGCTTGCTACATTCTTACCGTGTAAAAATAGTACCAACCGCAAGCAAAGTACTCCATTATTCTCAAATTTAGAGCAGGGGAGGAGTGGTACCAGTAACAGCACAGAACATATTGCAATAGACAGAATACACCCCCCAGCCAAACGAATCATATCTTGTTCGACCATTGTGATGGTCTCTGTATCTTTTTCCATATCAGATAAACATGGGTATAGTAAATCCCTTTCATTGTTTGTAATGCAGAACATGAGACGTCAGATGATATGTGGTATGGGTATGTGTGGGCGTGCAAACAATATCATCACGACAGTCCCCTGTACTCACCTAGCAACCATTGGAGACACCAAAAAGGTGATTCCCATTGCGAAGAAGACAGCACTGAGTGTAATAGAGATAAAGATCGAGATACCAGAGCATCTTCTCTCCATATGAAAGGTCTTGATGGAATCTTCGCCGTGATGGGTCTCGCCATTCGTCCCATTTGATAATGGCATGATGCCAATCTACTTTCACTTCAGCAAATCTTTTAATAGATGAAAATAAATAATATATCTATCTAGAGTGCTTTTGTGGATCCGAACAATCGATGGCTCGCTCTAGTAAGTTTTGTTGGTTCGTTCAGCTCAAATGGTCGCCAGCGCCATGTGGCATTGTTAAAATCTTTTGATGTTTGACGCGAGTTTTTATTTAGTTAGAGGGCTGAAACAAATAATAATAATAATTGGTAGGAGGGCTACAGAACACGCCGGTAAATATTCACATAAAGGTATTAGGTGCCTCCTAAATTGATGCTTACGGGGTATGTTGTCAAAACTTCAAAACGTCACTGTGTCACTGACTGGGCAACTCTGATCTCTGATCTGGGTAGTAGATAGCACGCCCACTAGTCCATAGCATATGGTTTTAGAGGAGCTACCATATTAAACTAATAGGGTATAGGCATATGGGTATAGGGTTGGTTGATGACAAGAAACTCTATTAGATTGTGTTAGAATGCAGTATCCAGACTACAAATACAGCAGAGGCGGCAGCAACAGCGCTGTCCATCATCCAATCAGCCACTTGTTTCGATTCTCTCTGGTGTTAGCAGCATCACTGTTGTTTGTAGAATCTCTCGCAATTCATCCGTCTCCACATATCCATTCACATTCGAGACGGTCTACTTCATGCAATAAAGTTGTCAATCATAGACATTTCAACGTTGTATCTCCATCTGAGCTCCAGTCAACATCGAAGCCAGGAGTTGAAGAGGAAGCGGAAGAGCAACTAGTTATTAACGGTGATGGTTCGGAAAAAATCGACGCTGCCATCCACGCTATCAAGAAAGATAATGATTCTGCCATTCAACTCACATCTTCCAAGAGAGCGACGAAAGAGAGGATCTCAATATGGCCTCAGGGAGATGAACTTGATAAACGGATTACCAAAATTGCATTGCCTTGCATTGCCAACTTTGCAATCAATGTGAGTTTTCTTAAATCATTGACAATTTCAACGCCTCTATTTTTTTTTCAATCAATAACTAAGAAGGATTTGTTTGCAATCTCTCAGCCTCTTGTCGGGGCAGTGGATTTATTTTGGGTTAATCGTATGGGAAATGCATTAGCTGTAGCTGGTCAAGCAGCTGCGAATCAAGTATTCAATACTGCTTTTTGGATGGTTTCATTCCTTCCTAGTGGTGAGTTTATATTTTGCGAATATGTTTGTGTTGTGTCAACGCGTATGATATTGTGTTTATCTCACTTGAGTTTTTCATGCATCAAGTCACTGCCACTTTAGTCTCCAAGGCTAATGCTAAGGGTGACAAAGAAGAGTTGCAAGATGCGGTCAGCCAAGCATTGGTTGTAGGATTTTATGTGGCTTTCATTGGATCAATTTTAATGATAAGATATCCAGATAAGGTGCTTTCCTTAGTGTTGAAAGGTAACCTATTGCAATTCACGATTGTGTTTGTTTCAAACTTGAAAGAATGCTCTCATGAATGACTATCCATATTTATGCTCAAAAATGAAATGAAGAGGGGGCACCAGCACTTCAATATGCTAGACCATATCTGTTCATAAGATCATTTGCATTCCTCCCCTCCATGATAACGGTAATTGGATTCAGTGCATTCCGGGGAACTCTCGACACAGCAACCCCATTGAAAATTACTCTCACATCCAACGCATTCAACGGAGTCCTTGACCCTTTACTGATGTTTACTTTTGCCATGGGTGTTACGGGAGCAGCATTGGCGACATTATCGGCTGAAGTTATTTCTGCGGCTTGTTTTGCAGGTTTAATGTTACGCCGTAAATTGTTCCGTTGGTCAAAGATATTTAGCTTACCATCTTGGACGAAATTGAAGCCTTTGCTTAAAGGAGGAGCAGCTCTACAATTGAGGAATGTTGCTTTGAATCTTACATTTTTGGGTGTTACTCGAGTTGTGCAATCTCTGGATGACACAGGAGTTGCCGCGGCAGCTCACGCTTTAGCTATACAAACCTTTCAAGTTGGAGGGATTGTGTTGCTTGCTCTATCTGTTGTAGCACAGACAATGGTCCCAAATGAACTAGTAGAAAAGGTTGATGCAACAACAGGGAAACGATGCGGAGGCAAAGAAGATGCCAAAGCAGTGGTTAATAGGTTGATGAGCTGGGGCTTTATACTCGGGGGAATTTTAGGTGCATTGCAGCTTCTTTTGCTACCATTGCTACAAAAATCGTCACCGCTTGTGGAAGTAAGACAGGCTGCAGTCATGCCTTCCGTATTAGCATCAGTATATCAACTGATGAATGGACTAGTGTTTATTGGAGAAGGCGTGATGGTGGGATGTGGCAATTTCATGCAGCTGTCGCTCACTACTTTTGCTGCGTCAATTGGTGCCTTGATTTCGCTAAATACTCTACCAAACACGTTTGGTTTGACCGGAGTGTGGATGAGCTTTGGCATATGGTAATTTATCTTTGTTTATGGTTCTTATTGTACAGTTTCAACACTGACAAATGCAACTCATAATTACTCTTAATTTTTCAATGCATCAGGAATACCCTTCGGCTTCTAGGTGTCTATCTCCACCAAACACGCTTTGGACCACTGGCAAATTCCAACATGGAAAAGGCGATGGGCGACAGTTAGAAGGATGAGAGTATTGTACATCTAAGAAACTATAATATCTGAGTCCAGTCCTAAACCATGCAATAATACTTAAAAGTAGCTGTGTGTATTTTATCATCGTTGTGATCGACTGGCGAATGAGTTTTCTTTCCCCGAACGACTTTTACGTGGTTGGGCCTGGATTCGAGGATCGTTTCTCAGTTGATTTATGTAAGAAGTCGGGGCATTCTTTCGTAATCGCTGAACGTCAGCTTTATGTTCTTTCATTTCATTGAGCTCCGTGATTGTGCTTTCCAACTCCTTCTTTAAAGACTTCGTCTCTTTACGTTGCGCTTCATATTTGGATATCGCAGTGTCGGCATTACGGTTAGCAGCAGCGACTGCACTTCGAAGTTCCGCCTTGTATTTGTCCATCTCAGCCTCCTTCCTTTGATATATAGTCGCAAGGCTTACGAGCTTTTCACAAGTCTCTTCCAAGCTTGTTCCTAATTCTTTGTTCACTGCAGTGAGATCTTGAGCAGAATTTTCACTTTGTTTAAGCTTGGTACGTAACTCAGACTCTGCATTCTTGGTGATCTCAAGCTCTTCCATAGCCAATTTGAGCTCATTTCTTTGGCTTTCAAGTGCCGAAGCAATACGTTCTTTATCTCCTCTTTCGTTCTCAAGATGCTGCTGGAGTTTAAGTGTGTCTTTGTTGACATTTGATAGTTCTTGCTTGATTAGTCGAGACTCTTCTGCAATGTTTCTTGTCTTTTCTTCAATTTCCAGCCTGCGCTCCTTTTCGCTGTGATAGAGACGCTCGTTCTTCAATGCATATTGCTCTGCTCGTTGCCTCTCTTGAACGTGAATCTCAGCGGACCTTTTGGCCACTGATTTTGCTTCAAACCTAACTAAATCAAGTCTTCTCTCGTATGACGCGGTTTGATCGTTCAGGGCTTTCTGCAACCTTGTTCTCTCTAGCTCCTTTTCATTCGCTTGATCAAGCAGTTTTGCAATGTCGCGTTCGGCATCCTTGATCTTTTTTCGAAGCAAGATCTCCTCTTGACGATGAGAACCACGCGCTCTAGTGAATGCTAAAGCAAGGGTCATTTCGTTGAATGGCAGAGAATTCTGATGCCTCATTGCCCGGTAAGTAAGATCAGCTGAAGTTCCTTGAGACAAAGCAAATTCAATTGACAATAACCCCGTCCTTTCTAGAATAGCTGTCAAATTAATATCATGGTCAGACTGAAAAGACGATGTCAGTTGACTAAGGAGGTAGATAATTGTGAACACCGCAGACACATATAACGTGTGGGTCTCGTCAAAGCCATTTTTACTCATGCTGAGTAGTTTTACAAATACATCCTTCACTGACTTGTTTTTATATGATGCCTCAAGACTAGAATACATCACTTGCTCAAGGTCAGATGATGGGAGGCATGCACTCAACACATCACTAATAGAGCATATTCTGGATAGATGTCGCACAGCTTGAGTATCTTCAATGCAATAGGTAGTCTCAGCTAATGAATGAAAAGCGCTGTCAAGGGATGAAATCACGGAGTCGCTTTGAAATGAGTGTCTCATGAGATCAGACAATACGTCCGGTGTGTCATCTAATGGATTGCCTTTTAGCAATGACCGATAGAGTGATGATGCGCAAGCACACACTGAAAAGCAAGGCTGCATTGGCAGGAAATGATATTAGTGAAACGTAAGATACTGTACTGCATCAACCACCTCAAACGATCACTTTGGGATATGCGAACATTCACTCACATGGACACATAGCTGTAATAGATTGCCTACAAAAATGGATGCATGTGCGCCATCTCTGTCTTCAAAGGACTGCTCGAAGAAGTTTCGCAAAGCTTGGCGAAGCACCATTGGACATCCTTGATGAAGATGCAACAGAACTAAAAGAACAACCTCGATATTTGCACCTTTCTTCGATTCGTTGGAATCAAGATGACAAATTCTATTGACTGATTCAACCAGGAACTGTTTAAGCTGAGGTCCTAATGCTTTAGACACCAGTGACGCACCGCCTACCATAAGCAAACTTGATAGAACGTACAATATTGAATTGAGAGCATACTGTTTTGTTGATAAGTCTTTGTTTTCTTCTACCCTGCAGCTCATTGTCAGTCCTAGCTCAACCATCCTCTTGACAAGTGGAGACTCAAAGATATCACTGATTGTTCCTGTACTATCACCCATTTGTCGAAATGACATTGAATGGGTGGACTGATCTTGATGTTTCGGCAGAGCAAGCATAAGCAAAGATAGCGACGCAGAACAAACCGATTCGCTATCACCTAGTGATTCTTTAGATGATCGCTGGTTGGTTGACCTACGGAGTCTTGAACGAGTCTCTATCACTAGAAACAGTTTTTGACATAGCTTCTTCACTGCCGCATGAGAGTCATGATCACCTAACCATCCTGAAACTACTCCGATCTGTATCATGGATGATAAAAATTCTATATGTGCTGCATAGTTTCTGTCTTTCACAACAGAAGGCTGACGGCATTGAATGTCATTACCATCGCCAATATCTGTATCTATGCATAGGCTATCGTTTTTCCCGCCTCTTCTATTGCTGCTATGACTTTGATTTGACGTCTGGTAAAATGACTGACTGTTTTCAATGATTATGGGGTTGAAATCTAATACCGATTCATAAGCGCGTTTTGCGATTGCAGTTAAACGAACAAGCCTCACTCCTTGATCGTCCTCCAGATGCAAACCTAAATCTTTGCCAAGAGCAGATAAAAATCCTACCCCTCCTTCATCAATTCTCCCGTGATTTACAGCAGTGACTGTATATGGTGACGTATAGGCTGCGCAACAACCTGTTGGATCAAGAGAGGTTGAATATCGCGCAACGAAAGTGGTTGCCTCCATCCCACGAGAAAGAGCGAGAAAAGATAGTGTTGAAATCATGTTGCTTGTTTCTCCTCTACCGTCATTTGATGTCAACTCCAATAGAGCATCAAATAGAGTAGCATTTTCGGCGTCTTTTCTACCGTTGATAGAGACTAGAAACATGGAATACACCAAATCACATTCCAAACAAGCAAATGCTGTAGCGAGATACTCCAGCGCTGCTTCCACCAAAGCCTGAGACATCTTAGCATTGAAAGCTTCATTGCACACTCCTGCCGCAAACTTGACAGCTTTCATGGTCAACTGCTCCATATTACCCTCTCCTTCGTCATCGAAACAAACAGTCCTACCACTATTACCATGAACACTATGCCCGACAAACACATCATGGCCCAATCCCTCTCCCTCTCTCCAACTATTACCCTGATGTACATTCATAACTGACATGAAACTCGGTAAACTCCTAGGACTGGGTGGGTTACAATCCTCCGTAACATCATTACCAGATCTCGAAGCAATTGCCATCCTAGCCAAAGCTCGCGATGCCGCATCAAAACATCGTTTACGTGCCACATGACTAGAGGCTTGGGTCTGTTCCGACTCTTCCTCGATAGATTGAAAGCTTTGGATGAGATCCGTTAGGGAAGATTGGTAGGCTTGCGTTTGCCATCCTGGTTTGTTCTTCTCGGCATGGAAGCTCTTTCTTCGTTGTTTCAGTTGTTCAAAGGACATTTTGGGTATAGATTTAGGTGGAGGAGGCTTTGGTTGCTGTTTTTGATATGGATTATTAACGCCTGAGAATGCCTTGTCGTGCTTGTCGGGAGTCGTCATGTAATTATTGTTGCGAGTATTACAATTCAATGCAATCTCCCTCTCCCAAGGCTGAGTCTCATCAAAATCCATAGAGTCATCCAATAATGGATCATCCACGTGTTCTGCAATGGTTGTATTGCCCAGTAAGGTCTGATCTCTAGCAGTTGTATCCACAGTTCTGTTGCCCATTTGTGTAGTGTCTTGAGTACAAATCGAATTATTTTGTTGATTGTTCCTCGATTGAGAACGGCTGCGGCTGAGAGATCTAGCCCTGAACGATTGTTTTGAGACAACATGTTCGTTGCTCCTGTCGTCATTATTCTCTCTGCCTCTTCTCTGATGATTCTGACTCTCCCTATTACCAGCAGTAACCGTATTCCCGCTTGATGAATTATTATTGCTAATATTAGTAGTATCATCAACCTCGGCACAACCAAACCCGGCAGTTGTTATCTGAGTCTGACTCTCCATCCTCGCCGCCTGCTCCCTCTGCCTACGCGCCAACCCCTCCAAAAACGCCTGTTCGCTCAATTCCTCGTCGGATTCATCCGAATCCATCATTTCGGCCAATTGTTTCAATCGCGCCTTCTTACTCCTCTTTAACGTGGAGGGTACTGCCGACGACAAGGAGGATTGGGTGGAGGGATTATTGTTGGCGAACCGACCTCCGCCTCGGAGGGGGAGGGGCTGTGTGAATTGCGGTGAGGACATCATTGCGGCGTCTCCCATAATGTTTATGTTGTTGTTGGTAGTGCAATCATTCGCTACTGCTTCGTCAATTTGGGACTCTTCGAGAATGGTCTCGTCGGGATCTTCTTGGTAGACGTATTTGGCTGTTGGCATTGTAGGCACTAGTACCTAATTAATTATGAATATTACTATTATTGACTTTCACTTGCTATTGTAACACAATCATATCGCCCGTAGAGCTGCCGCTTTCGCCGATTTCAGTTGTTGGTTGATATGCTTGATATTAGTTTGTTTTGTTCATCATCGTTCAGATTTCATTTGGCGCACGTGAGGTGAAGTGAGTTGAAGTGAAGTAGAAAAGTGATTTTGTTTCAATTTTTCTCCAATTTTTGCGCCCGCGTATTATTTTTTTATGGGCCCGCCCGCCTCTCTCCTCTCTCCACTCTCCACAGCCACAGCACACAGCACTATCTAGCACAGCACACCATCATATCATCTTCTATCTAGACTATCAAAGACATCTCATCCCCACCTACATCTGAAACTGTTCACTACTACATAACGCACCATCACATCTTCGTCAAACACCTTCTTATAAAGCATCCAAATAATAATAATGTTTGGTGTATCACGTAAAAAGAAGACAAAGCCGCCCCTCTCCTTCGTCGACGAAGACGAGGAAGATGAAGCGCCACACTCACCACAAGAACGTAAACGCAAACGTAAAGAAAAGAAGAAGAAATCAACCGTTACGCTATCGTTTGATCCCGATGAAACTAACAATGATAACGAACGGGTAGAGAAGAAAAGGAAGAAGAAAAAGTCTATGGGGATGGGTTACGGTGGCATGATGATGGAAGAGGCTGATGAAGATGTACTACCAATGGATCGTGACGATGATCCGAGTAAAGATGAGCCATCGCAATATGATATGGCGGCATTAAACAAGTTGAAGATGGAACAAAAGTGCAGGAAGGAAGATGCGCCAAAAGATAATGTCTCGGTAATTCACCAATCTATCGATCAAACGACGCAACCAGTCAAAGACGACAGTCATAATAAAGAAGAAGAGTACATTTCACTTTCGGGTGATAAATCAACATCTCAGTCAGATCCAATTGTATTAGCTGGTGATGAAGCAATGGCGTATGTAGAGGATGATGAACCTGCCGTAGAGTTTGATCATGGATTGGAACAGCAATCGTCGGCCGTAAAGAAAGCATCTGCAATGGATGATGATGCAAAACTTGACAAACAAGCACCCGATGAAGAAGTAAAAGAAGATAATAGAGTCCTGCCTCCCACTTCTGCTCATTCCTCAAAATTAAGACCCAAGAAAGACACACAATTATCTCAAACCACCCCTCTATCTCAAATTAAATCATCATTACAACCTACCATAACCAACCTCGAAAACATCTCTCTCGACCTTGAGACGACAATACATCGTCATGAATCAAATTTATCATCCACACGTGATGACTTATCCAAGCATCAAACCGCATTAGAAGATCATGGGGCGGCATTAGAATATTACCAGGTATTGCGTTCCGAATTGGCAGATTGGATGGGAGCCTTACGACAAGTTAAAAGTATGGTCGATGCTGTTTATGATGCTAGGAGGAATTGGGAAGGCAATGTGACACTAACGAGATTTCAAAGGGGGTATGAATGGAGCGAGGATGCGAAGGATGTATTGAAAAGGAAGGGATTAATGGAACGAGTGGTTGGGCATGATGGCGAGGAAGAGGATCTTGATGAAGAACTTAGTGGGGTGGATGAATTTGGTAGAGATCTCGCATCCATGGTTACAATGGGTAGAACAAGACGATGGCAGACAAGGCAACGAAACTTTTTACAAAACGAGGAAGCTCGTGGGGACTTTGACAATAAGGGCAAAACCGCTCTCCAGAAAAGAATGGAGTGTAGAAGCTGCGACAATATCTCATCAGAAGAAGTAGAAGACTGGAAACAACGCAGTGAAACGCTCAAAGAAGCGATTGCTATCATCCCCTCGGTGGTCAATGATGAGTATCTTTCGGTCTCGAACTTGTGCAACTTGTTTTTCCAGTGGCACGACAAATATCCTGATGACTACAAAAGCACATACGCAGAAATGACTCTCGTCAGCATGTTATCGGTTTTGGTGCGACTGGAATTGTGCCAACGATGGGATGGTTTGGGACTCATCGAATACTTGAATGGTAGTCGTGTTGATATTTCTGCTGAGGTTGGCAATGCGAATGAATTTCAATGGGTTTCGGAGTTGACTAAAGCTATCAAGAACAGATCAAATGAAACAAATGATTCATCAACACTATTTCAAGGGATCACAGAAAAATGCATTTTGCCCGATCTACTCGACTACTTGGCAGTTGATTCTGCAATTGATACTGAGAACAAGAAGTATCATGGCCTTTATGACCCAACATCTATTTCTGAAACAATATCACTGTGCTTCTCTGTGCGTGCTTTGTTTGGTGGTCTCTTGGGAAACTCATTTCATGACAAAGAGATTCGAGAGTCGATTGTGACTAAAGTGAAAACCTATCTTTTATCATTACTGAAATACCATCTGGACAAAAGGGCAACAGTCCTCGTCAACACAAAGAATGTCATAATTGTCGAGGATGGCTTTGCATTGAAAGATGGAAAAAAGCTTGATGCGGAAACTAATGATGCCTTATCATATGCCATTTACTCTCAAGCAAATGAACTCACTTCATTGGTTACAAACATTCTCTCACATTGGTATCCAACCCTTTTGGAAGTAATGAAAAGTGATTGTGATGATATTCTTCAATTTGTTCTGGTGGATGTTGTATCATTGCGCATTTTGCCAGTTATTCAAACATTTCAAGAAGTACTAGACAAAAAAGAAGAATATGGTAAAATGCAACGGAAATTATTTAGTTTGATCTATTGTGCTGTGAAGAATAGGGGGCTTTTTGGAAAAGATGAGTGGATGTTGGTTACTGCTCCTTTACGTGCAACAGCTCAAACGCTTGAAGTTTCATAATGTAGGCGTTACTATTACCAAGGAATTATTGCACTCCTATTAATGTGTTGTAAGTTCGTAATACAAAACTCCTTAGATGAGCTACTTACTCATGGAAACAAACTACGTGCATCCGAGTGCACCATTCTATTCTCATGGATCAGACCACTCAACCCATCCCTCCCAACTTGGACCACTCATAATCATTCCTGTGCCATGCTCCATCTAGCATTTTAAGACCACCCTGTGTCATTCTCATGCTGGTGTAAAAGAGTACTTAATTTCCTACACATACATAGATACTGGTCTGTTCTTCCGAACTTTGACGGCATGTGGCATATACCTTGCGATTATTAATATAAGCTATAATAAAATAAAGGTAATCGATGAAAAGGCGGGAAGGAGACGATCCGAGGGAAAGCAACCTTTCCTTTATTTCAGTTGTACGTGTCCAATAGACCGTACTGATTAAGAATATTAGATACTACTTCTGATGGTGACTTCCTTACACCATAATGAAATATGCTCATTCTTAAGAAAGATGATGGTCCAGATATTGCTACTCATAACTAACCTGAAGCGCTTGGATGATCAAATCACCCTGAGATTTAACTAGCAACTTCATTGCATAAGCAAATTAATTCTGCGAATTCAAAAATAGGAAAGGTAGATCAAAGAGTCTTCTCCTTCCTTCTCCCCTCCTTCTCCCAATCAACCATCAATGCTGTTCATAATATTATTATCCAGACAGTGTCTTTTAGCAAACTTGGGTATTTCAGGTAATGTTGCGTCTTCGGTTGGTGATGGTATTGTGTGATTAATAGCCCCAACAAACTCATGTAGTGTCTCTAACTTTTTTCTGTGCCGCCCTCCCAACTCCCATTCACACGCCACGCTGTTTGTCCATCGACTTCGATCAATTCGTTGATCGTGATTACCAGGTAAGTTTACAGTTTGTTTACAATATCTCTAGATTCCTGATTCCATCGCTTGCTCTGTTGGCGTGTCCTTTTCTCAAAAATAACTTCTTCTTTGCCTCCACACTCGATGACGCAATCAACCGCCCTCGGATTATTTATCGAACGCATCTCGTCTGTCTGAAACGCTTCTGCTCGAAACCATCATGTTGCTCAAACGTTCTCGCCCACGTCCTCATCCTATCACCCCACGCGTGTCCCTTGATCTATATTCGCTCGTCTCGTCGAACTTGCTCCCTCCATCTATTAACACGCCTGTATCTATCTCATTGAATGTCAAATGTTCAATGTTCATTATTATTTCGACCATGGGCTCAAAACGGCCACCTCCATTCTACCTTGCCGTGCCTGTCGGATAAATTTCCATCGTAGCATATTGAAAAGTATCTACGAATAAAAGGTGAGGAAGAGCTGCTGCTGCTGCTGCTGCTGCTGCTGCTGCTGCTGCTGCTGCTGCTGTGTACCGGGAAGAGCAATTGTATTCAGTTTGTCGTGTGTAATGGGTAATGGCTTTGATGTTTATAGAATGAGTGTTTTATAGAATGAGGGTGCTGCCTGTTTCGTACTTTATGGATCATTTACAATTCATGTATCGCTATGACGTTTTCGTCGAAGTGGAAGTGTTGCTTGGCGTTATTGATATTCATATTGAAGAATTCATTGTTGATATTGAAATGAGCATTTATTCTTTATTAGACTCACTTCGGTTTTATTGTTTTGACTTCTTAATTCTTGTAGTAACCAAATATTTCCCAGAATGTATTTCAAAGCATCCGCTGTAAAAGTAGTTCTAGCCTCTCCTCCCACGGGTCATCGTGCCTCCATTACTTCTAAGAAGTCAGCCAAAGATAAAGTGCTTGGGCTTGTCCAGGGATGCGAGGGACATTCCAACATTCATGCCAAGAGTAGCATGAGCGCCGAAAAGAGTAATCATATGACGGAGGTAAGTGGCCCCAACTTGAATTGAAACTTCCTACAATGAAATTAAAACTCACGTAATACTTTCTTCTTAATCTAATCTTGTTCGATTGACAGACAATGCCGGTGATGGATGTTGGTGGATTGGGAGATTCCGAGTCTTCTTACAAGGAAGAAGCTTTAGCAGCAGCAGGAGGAGTAGAAGGAGGCGTCGGAAAGCATAATCATATGGCCGAGGTAAGTTACACCACCTCACTCTAAATGATTTGGGTGTTGTTACAACGATATCATAACTCACATAATGCTTTCTTCTGAATCTAATCTTGTTCGATTAACAGACAATGTCGGTGATGGGTGTTGGTGGATTGGGAAATTCCGAGTCTTCTAACAAGGAAGAAGCTGTAGCAGCACAAGCAGAAGGAGGAGGCGTCGGAAAGCATAATCATATGGCCGAGGTAAGTTACACCTCCTCACTGCATATGAATTTATTGTTGTTACAATGAAATCATAACTCACGTAATGCTCTCTCCTGAATCTACTCTTGTTCGATTTACAGACAATGGCTGTGATGGGTGCTGGTGGATTTGGAGATTCCAAGTCTTCTGACAAGGAAGAAGCTCTAGCAGCAGAAGCACAAGTAGAAGGAGGAGGCGTCGGAGAGCGTAATTATATGACGGAGGTAAGTTACACCACTTCACTTGATATGGATTTATAATTGCTACAATGAAATCATAACTCACGTATTGCTTTCTTCTGAATTTACTCTTTTTCGATTTACAGACAATGCCGGTGGTGGGTGCTGGTGGATTTGGAGATTCCGAGCCTTCTAACAAGGAAGAAGCTCTAGCAGCAGAAGTAGAAGGAGGAGTAGGAGGAGGCGTCGGAGAGCGTAATTATATGACGGAGGTAAGTTACACCACCTCACTTCATATGAATTTATTGTTGCTGCAATGAAATCATAACTCACGTAATGCTTTCTTCTGAATCTACTCTCGCATCAATAAGACCATGGCTCTGGTGGGGCTGGCATTTGATATTGGCGATGCGGGATTATTGGGAAGAAGTATGTCGTTTTCTAACAAGAAAGTAGTAGACAATAGTGGAGTAAAAAATGTTTCTTGGCTCGATTTGAAGCATTCTATGGGCATGAATGGCACTATGATTAGTGCGTATTCAAACAGGCCAGTCGTACCCATTGCCATGCCGCCAAAAGATTGCAGTGACATGACTAAGACTGAAGTAAGACATACTGTCTTGTATTAGCTTGAAATTGTTCTCTTCTGTGAATCATACTTCTCACCTCTTTTGTATGCATACCACTTTGAATTTCAAGCATGTGACCTTGAATGGAGTGATTGCAAATGCCGTTCATGATAGTTTCGGTGCTGGATTGCACATCAATTCTAATCTTCCTCGCAAGGAGATGGAAAATACCGTTGATGGAGGAAGAGATCTCAACATGAATTATTCCAATCACATGGTTGGAAAGAGTAGTATTGGATTGACTGCGGTAAGTAGATTATTGATGGTTGCTATACAATGGAACAATAACTCTTACAATGCTTTCATCCTTATCTATTAAGATGGCTGTATTGGGGTCCGAGAATGTTTGTACCAAATTAGTGAATTCTAGCATTAGGTTAAAGAAGAAAAAGAAACTTGCACCAGGACCTTGGAAAAGGCTATTCAATGTATTTCTCCTTTGTCAGTTTTTCAGTTTCATCTATGCTTCCGCCAGTGTCGATCAGGTATGTTGTCTGAATGTTGTAGGATCTTTATTACTAATAATTTATACTGCTGAATAATTTTCTTTGCAATAACTTTTGCAGCAAACTGGTAAGCTAGGATTCAGTCTTGACAAAGACATCAGAAAACTCCGTGGTATAGACAACAGTGAAAACTCAGTTGGTGTGATTGAGAGTGTGAAAAAATTCATCTTGTCACTCTCAAATGGCCTCGAACCCATTCAGCACCACTACAAAGAAGGTGAATTCGAAGAAGCCGGAAAGTCTTTGAAGGCTATAGTTGGTAATATGGACTCAGTTGCTCAGTCTCTCAAGGATACAAAGCATGTTCAAGTCACAGAGAAGTACCTCCCTGAGCTTTTCGCCAAAGAAAATGATTTTTCCAGCGACAATGGAATCATCAGCCTGAAGGACATTCCAAATTCCATGCTGGGGGAACAAATTCATTCAGAAGTATTTAACCAGATTGTTGACTTCAGTAAGAAATTATCCAACACTTTGGAGGACATTGATCTGCCGCTACTTGATGATGTATCCTCAAAGAAGAAGACTAGCCATGTGAATTCCAACTTTCGCCATCACAAGAGTAAACCAAACACCAAAAATAAACAGCAGTCTGCATTTGATGAATTCAATTCTGGCAATTTTATGAAGATCCCAACTGCGCAAAGTATTCGCAAGCAGGTGAAGGTAAAAGGAAGAGGCATTTCACTTCCAAAAATCAGCACTTTTGTTTCGGTTAGGGACTATAATACTGTCATGTCCAAGCATCAGCTACGTGAAGAAAAAATGGATGTCTGTTCATCTGAGTGTGAAGTGTCGAATATAACTTGTGGTTGTAGTAAGCTCTTTGATTGTGTACAAAAGTTGAATGAGTATGATTTGGCAGTGTAAGTTGATCACTCCATGTCTGTAATTGTGCGCACCATATCCTTGATTGATCCAATGTGTTCGCCTTTCATACTTTAGTTTGAGTGCTGGAGGATTTATCGATGATACAGCTGGTTCGGATAATTATGGGAAATTTACTGTTCAAACAGATGAGGTGAGATATGGCTTATAAATAAGTTCAAGTGGAGGTTATCTTGTCAAAATCTTGAAACTGACACCCTGCGTTTTGTAAAGTTAAACCTATTCAATTGGGATCAAGATATTAGCAAGGCATTGCAAGATGTTAAAGATTTAGTAGAAGAAAGTAATCCGGGTGACAAAGAACAATGTATTGCAGTCTTGGAAAAGTTCCACACTGCATGTGATCCGAATTCTGAATCATGTTCGAAATCAAATCCGCACACTTTCCAAGGTAGAAAACTTACTTTTCATCTTTTGCTTCCGAGCACATTAATCTGATCTGTTTTTACCTTCCAACACAAAAGCTACCATCGATCAAGTATGTGAAGCAGTCAATACTAAAGTCAAACTGAATTTTGAAGGTGCGGATCTCTCTTAATTTTTTGTATGTATTATTGTGACAATTCACTTATCTGGACATAATCTATGCACAGCCATTGGAGATGAATTTGATGGTTTTGTTGATGAAGAATACGAACGTAAGCCCTGATTTGTTGCTATCCCACTGATTTGATGTTTTCTAAAAAGTATTGCCTTACATGAACAGCCAAATCCAATCAACTGAGCTACACCACATGTCTTGAGTTTTTGACTGGATTTAGCAACCTTTATGACTTGCGCAATGAAACAGAATATACCCTTCCAAATCCAATGCTTCAGATGAATATCCCTGAGTTTGTCCATGTTCTTGAATTTAATGAAGAAGATAAAATTGGGAAATATTTCAAATTCAATGCTACTGAATGGAAAAAATGCTTTGGATCCTTTTCAAATGGACTCACAGTAGAAATCAAGCAGTGCCGTGGTGATGAAACCGTATATGCTGGCAAAGTTGTAGTTTGGGATAATGAGCAATGTCAAGGTTACTGTGGACGTAGAGATCCCTATTCTTCAATATCTCATGAGGATTGGCAGAGCAATGACTACATCATTAAGCCTGAAGATGGTTGCGGTAATTTTGACAATACTTTTGACAATATTCAGTTCCCGCTAGGCTATAACTTCCCCCAAGATGATGAAACTGGTTTTGTTGATCGTTCTTTTCAGCAAGAGGGGTTCAAGAGGAGCTCTGCTGCCAAATTGACTAACAAAATTTTTTCTTTGGTTGATCCTGAAACTAACATGGCCCTGAGTGTCAGAGACTGTGACTCATTTACAGGATTTGGGAATCATGTTGATATTGGGTCTAATAGTAAAGGCAGCTCGACTGTGTCTAATGGCAACATCTTTGAAGTCAAAGGAGCAGGACTTGGTGAGTCCTGTCTTGAAGTGGCTATGTGTCTGGTAATTTAAAATTTCGTCTCGTGTTACCAACAACATTCTGCACAACGTTATATGCTATGCAGATATTTGGGGCGGAGGTGATTCCTTTCACTTCTTATACAATTCTGCAAGTGGAGATGTATCGATTGAAGTCTTTGTGAATAGTTTCATTGGAGATAGCTTGCATTCATGGGCGAAAGGCGGCCTCATGCTGCGTGATTCTTTGGATGAAAATTCCAAGCATTTCAGTCTCTTTGTGACAGGAAGCAATGGACTGGCAAACCAATGGCGCACTACTGATGGAGGACTTTCACGCAATGAGAATGATTCGAGCTTGCCAAACAGCAGCATGTGGCTGAAGATCACCAAAACAGAAAATGTGCTACAAGCATACTACAGAAAAAGTGATAGCCTTGGTGTTCCTGCTGATGGGAGCTGGAGACATCCCTATGGTGATCCAGAGGGGGAATATTTCAAATTCAATGGTACTGAATGGGAAAAATGCTTTGGATCCTTTACATCAGGACAAGCAGTTTCCATTAAGCAGTGCCGTAGTGGCAAAGCCATATATACTGGCGAAATTATGGTTTGGAACAATGAGGCATGTGATGGTTACTGTGGACGTAGAAATCCTGGGTCCTCATCAGCTGCTGGGGATTGGCAGAGCAATGACTACATTGTGAAGCCTGAAGATAATTGCTATCCAGACTGGTTGTCATTCGGATCTCCTCAAACTATGAATTTCACTGACTCCTTTTACTATGGAATAGCCGTGACTTCGACTTCTAGTGACATAAGTAATATTGCTACACTGAAGAGCTATATGAAAACTTCTGCCGGCTTGAAATCAACTCCCCACAATGAAGCATTATCTAGCCAGCAGTTCAAAATGACTGCAGACGATCAACTTGAAAGTATTAGCTGCCCTGGTAAAGTTTTGAGTGTTAATGCTCAAAGAACAAGCTGGATGTGCAAAAAGGGTGATGAAGAAATAGGTTTGATCACGGTTGATGGTCTTTTAAAACCACCGGACAGTGAATGTAACTCAAAGAGCCGTTGCTCTGGTGGAGGTTGTACAATTGATTCGCCTCCCATCCATGATTATTGTGTCAATGGGAATGAGCTCCTTCTTGAGAGTTCAAGTCCAGATGACATATCCCAAAAGTGGCGCTTCTATGACAATGCTATTATGAATGTAGCATGCAAGAGAGAACCTCTCTATGAAGGATTGGTCATATCTCAAATCAATGATGATTTTCAAGATTTGTCTCTGATCCAAAAGCTAGAGCTTTCATTTGTCAATGATGGCATGGCAATCAGTGCCGGTGAAGTAGTGAGTTTGAAATGATTCTGGCATGCTGGTTCTATTAGAAATGCACATTGTTGGAATTACTAAGCCTCATTTACTTTTTTCAAGGACCTTACTGGGGGCATCATCAGCTACAAAGTCACCATTCAAGAATATTCTGGTGAATCCAGCCAATTGTTTGAATATCGCAAGGCTGGGGAAGATGATGAGGGTAACGACATATTCAATATAGCCAGTGTCCAATACCCTGATAAGCTCCTGACTTTGTCAGATTGCATTGAAAGCGCCACTGTTTTATTGGACACAAGTGAAAGCGTAAACAAGAACTGGTCCATAACGGGGAAGTATATAGTGAACTTATGTGAGCCAAGTGGTGGTAAGAAGGGAAGTCTTTCCATTGATATGACAGGGGCTTCTCCTGGAGTAAGTATCCAAGCAAGTACCAAGAACGACGAAGCTGGTCAGAAATGGACTGTCAAATCAAATGATGTTGTGCTATCATCATGGAGCTATGGAGAAGAAAATGCCAATCAAATGTGGAACCCTCATTTTATTGATGCGGGGTATGATTTGGGGCTTCATCCTGGATTTCCTGGCACAATTGACACGTGTGATGGCAAGGAATGTCCATCAAGTGCAAAAGATCGTCATTTGGCAAAGGAGGCTATGCGTATTTGTGACAAGAGCATGTCATTTCTATTGGGGGGTCAACTTTCCGTTGGAACTCTGAAAGAAATAGTAAAATCTATTGAAGAAGATGGGCCTGGACGAATGCCTGGATATTGCTGTATGGACAATGCATTAAACTCTGAGTTTTTCGGCTATAATGTGAGCAAGTTGAAGAACTTTATGAGCTACGTGCGTGTTTTATAACTGTCTAAACAACTCCTCGTGCTTTCTTCTTTCAGTTCGATCCAAAGATCAAAATGACCGACGAATCTATGGAATGCCAAAATAAGGGTCCTTGGCATTTGGGGATTTCTGACGAAGCATGTGAAAATGCCGGTGGAAAGTGGTTCCGCTCTCCATGCTTAACTCTCAAGGACACTATAGATAACCGCCCTTCTAGGTTTGACCTTCAAAATCCCATTGATGGCACCTGCCAAGACAATTTGAATCGATTGGAAACTGCTGTTGTCTCAACTTCCATGTATCACAAGGATTTCCCATTTGAAGTGACATTGGATGGATGTCATGAGTTTTGTCGAAGTCTACCGGACTATTCTATGCAAGTTGGTATGATGACCTCTGGAGTAAACGTAATCAGTGTTCCTGCTGATGGGAGCTGGAGTCATCCCAATGGTGATCCAGAGGGGGAATATTTCAAATTCAATGCTACTGAATGGGAAAAATGCTTTGGATCCTTTACATCAGGACAAGCAGTTTCCATTAAGCAGTGCCGTAGTGGCAAAGCCATATATACTGGCGAAATTATGGTTTGGAACAATACGCAATGTGATGGTTACTGTGGACGTAGAAATCCTGGGTCCTCGTCAGCTGCTGGGGATTGGCAGAGCAATGACTACATTGTGAAGCCTGAAGATGATTGTGGCAAGATGTATTATTCTGACTGCACTTGCGTCTATCGAAATGGCAAGTTGCCTTCAAGAGAATCAATGCCTTCTTACTCCAAACCGTCTCCACCCAAGTTTACATTGACCAATTCCGATGGAATCGCCCTCGGTTTACGCCCAAATGTTGGTTGTGATGCATCAGAAGATTTGATTATAGAAGCACAACTTGGTGATCCCCAAAACCCGCGTCAGCAATTTCAAATCACTCGAGATAGAAAAATTGTTAGTGTAAGATGTCCAGAAAAAGTGTTGACGGTTGTACCCGGTGCTGATGGCACTATCTGTAATGTTGGGGGTGGATTACAGATATTGGAATATGGGCACATTCCAAGTGCTCTCTCAAGCCCGACTTTGAGTCCTTCCAGCATTCCAATAAGTAGCCCAACTGGGAGTCTGTTAACTGAGGCTGATATTGGGCCTGTTGAAATAGCAGGTCGCTCAACTGTGATATGGAGCGAAATCTTAGGCATGGATGCTGATGGAGCCGGTGAGAGGAATCATGGCATTATTCTTAATTTCAAATGTTACCTGACTTCATCACTAAACCCTTTTTGTCACAATTTCAAAAGTTCACGAGCCTCAATACACAGGGGATGTATCAGACCTTCAACGTTGGGCATTAAATGATAACGATTTTGGTATGATCACAAATGTTGGATGTCCTAATCTTGCAATATCATCCAGCAAGAAGAAGGATGTTAGTCTGAACAGCATTTACTTTGCCTTGCAGAACCCTCGCACCCAGCTAGCTATTGGAACTTCAACAGAAACTTGCACTGATGGTATGACTCTTACAATGCAAGATTTAGAATATGGCAGCCCCAATCAACAGTTCATTTTCATTGAAGAGGACAAAAAGATTGTCAGCTTAATGTGTCCAGAATTTTCCATTACAGTCCCAACTGCAGATTGTGATGCAGCTGATGGTTTAATTTTATCACTTGAAAACAACACTGATGATAGAAATAAGTGGTTGTTTAATGACAATGATGTCATCCAAAGTGTGAAATGCCCAGACAAGTATGTGACAATTCATGGTGCCTCTAGTGGAGGAGCAAGACTTGTGACGACATCAAAACAGTTTTTGAAAGAATCTCCAGATGACACATCATTTGGAGGACCTCCGGAACAAAATGCTACAACAAACAGTCCTACCTCCTCATATAATGAAAAGGCTCGCGAAGTGGAGACTGAATGGGACCAAGCAAAACCACCTTCTGTTGGGTCCAAAGTTATTCTCTCTAATATTAGTGCTGAACGATACCAAAAATGGACAAAACAACGACAGGTACGACTCGATGAATGTGAAGACGGAAATATATCATTTTCATCACATTCTCACATCTCTTCGATTTGCAGCTCTTTCATCCCCTTATGGGACCCTTTAGTGTAGTCAATCCAAGCAGCGGGCACGCATTGGCAGTTCCTGATGGCATATGTGCAAATGGTATGGACCTCAGTTCTACAATAGATCATCACACGAGTACAACGCAACAGTTTTATTTAGGACATCATGGCTCCATCTTTAGTGCACAGTGCCCAGGACTTGTACTTGCAGCTGACAACTCCACTGATAGCTTTTTTGTTCGACTGAAAATCTTCAGCATCAACAACAAAGATCTGAAATGGAAGTTTACCAATGGAACGATCGAGAGTGTCTCAAATTCTGGAATGGTCCTTGCAAACAATCCTGATAATATCATGATTATTAAAAGCAATAGCACTGCCTCGGATTCAAACACGAAGTGGATCCGGATGAACACACGGCTCTTGGCTTCTGTCAATGAAACCTCTGAATGGAAGCAAGAATGGAAAGTATCATTTGTTGATTCGACTTACGAAGGCCCCCCTCTCTCAGAATTTCTTCAAGATGACATGGCATTAAACCCAAAATGCTACAACGTTAGCTCGGCATTTAGTGCATCATTTGATGACTTTGCAAAAGAGCTTGTTGTCAATGATGCTGCAGATGAAGACCAGTATAGAAAAGTTAGACAAACATTGGGGTTCGACAGAGATCACCCTTTTGATGTAGAAGTGCGGGACAACTTCCATCAGCACCAGTGTGACTCTTTCTTTACTGGGGTTGATCATACAAGTGGTAATGATATGGAGGCTTTGTCTGTAAGTAAAGTTGTTTCTAATAAGATGCTTGGTTAGATTTGTCGCTAAATGCTTTCTCTCATAACATTAAGGCACCTCCGAAATTTGAAACGGTCGACTATGAACCAGTAGAGTATGAAGCAGTGGAATACGAAGAAGTGGGTTATGTAACCATAGATTATGAGGAGTTCTCAAAGTGAGTTTTGCCATGCTTGCCAGTGGATTAATTTCATTTCAGGGATTTGATATGAACATGTCTATTTTGTAAGGGGCGATGATTTAGGTGATTTGACAGAGACAACATGGCCAGATGCCTACGTACCTGAACTAAATAAGGGAAATTTGACTGGTGAGATGATCGTTTTTGTTTCTGCATATGTTGGATCTGCTTTCTTAACATTAAGTTGTTCACTTGTATACAGTTATATATGAGCTGGATAGCGCCGAAGCAATTGATCGAGAATCACTTGTTAGGCTTCAACGACACAGGCTGAATTTGGGGCACGCTCTGGTGGTGGCTCAGCATGTGTATGATTTTGCGACTGGTCTAATGGATAAAATATGCGAGGCTCTGGGCGAGGTTACTCAATGCATTGGTGCTTCTTTAGGTTTGGTGTGTGCACCCAACCCACCTAAAATCATTTGTAATTATGTCAGAGTGGCTGCTCAGTATATATTATATGCAGTTCTTGTTGGAGTAACAATTGCACATCAAGCTGTTGATGATGCTTATGAGATTGCAACTATGAGTGACAAGGAAGCTTACTACGGCCAGTACTACTCTCGAGCAACATATATCAACACAATTGGATACAATGAGAAAAATTGGGAAGCATTAGACGCCATCCGATCGAACATGAAAAGCCAGCACAATGAAATGAAGAGGCAGCTCCAAGAACGACACAAGGATATTGCCAACCATGTTGGTCAGGATGTAAGTGAATATGGCCATGTTGTTGATTCTTACTTGCGCTGGTATACACTTCTCTTGTTTCTATCACCTCCAGATTGCCGATGCCCAAAATACGTTGGGCCAAGCCATTGTGGATGCACAGAATGATGTTGGTCAAGGTATAATTGATGCACAGAATGATATTGGACAAGCAATAGTTGATGCACAAAATGCTCTTGGACAAGACATTGCTGGTAAGCTCGAAATTGCTGTGTCAACACAAAGATACTGAAATGTGGTTAAAAAGAACCATTTATTATATCTGACCTCACATCAATATTGGATACTGTACTTATCACAGATAATTCAAACTATATCACAGAGCAGCACAATGTGCTAAGCGAATGGCTACACGAAAACTTGTGTATAATCTACAAAGCAATGGATGGCACTTGTGATACTGCAATTGGTCCTCTACAAGAGAAACAAGCATATGCCCCCATGAGGCTTCATTGGCCAGAAGGTCAGCCAACCCTAATTGAGAGATTGGATCAGTTTCAAACACTTCTTTCTCTTTCTACGCCGGAAAAATCTTTGCACAGTGAGATTTCCGATGCTAGAACAAGCAAAGTGCAAGGCAAGATGGATGCTGTTGAGGAAAAGGTACATGCCGTTGAGGAAAAGGTAGACACTCTCTCGAATGATATTCGAGGAAGGGTGAATACTGTTGAAGAAAAGATAGATATAGTCAAGAATGAACTTACAGAGGTGAAGGATATGATGACAGAGGTGAAGGATATGATGACAAAGTTGATAGGAATGATGGCAAACTAATATGTACAGATCTGAGGAAGTTAAAATTACAGAAACAGGTGGCAACTAAAGGGAATCGTAGGTTTATGTTTCACAACATTTTACACAGCGGAATGAAAATTTTATATTTTTAATCTACTGTTAACAATAGTTGAGGATCCACGAATTCTACCTCATACTTTCTACTTACTATCAATGAGTACCTATTAGTTCAGTTGCAAGCAAGCTGAAACCGCGTTTTTGATAGCAAATTTCAAAGATTTGCCATGATAGGCAGATAGTAAATTCAGCAAAACACGCAATTTTGCATCCAATATGCAGTCGTCACTCTCAACTAGACACTCGTGAAGATTTCTTCCCAGTAGTCGAAGTTTCATCAATCCATGCATTATTCTATTCTCTTAATGACACGAGCCGGTACACCTCCCAAGACAACATTATCTGGAAACGATTTTGTAACAACAGCACCAGCTCCTACCACTACTCCATTACCAAGAGTAACACCTTTGTTGAATAAACAGGTGGTACATTTCAAGCTTCAAACAGAAAAAAACAATAAGCAATATCAAATGACTCTCACCGGGACAAACAGTACAATTGGCACCCAACCAAACATTATCCCCAATAACAATAGGCTTTGTAAACTCCTCCCCCGCCGCTCTCTTCTCTGCCTCCAAAGGATGAGTGGCAGCCGATATACAAACATTCGGCCCAATCAAGCAATTATCACCGATAGTTATTGAATTACAATCCAATATAACAACTCCGTGATTGCAGTACAATCCCCTGCCAATATGGAGATGTATACCGTAATCCACCTGAAATGGAGATTCTATCCATGCATCTCCTTCCATGTTTAGCAGAAGTTGTTTTAGTATGGAATCGCGTTTCGGTTTGTCGTCGGGACTTGTCATATTGAATTCGTAGCATAGACGTTTGGCTCTACTTCGTTCTTGCAATAGTTGTGAATCCATAGCATTGTACAGCTCGCCAGCTAGCATCTTCTCTTTCTCCGTCATGTTTGCTGATGCTTTTGATTTTTTGGGGACGTTGTTGTTACTTCTCGTTGTTGTCAATAATCTAGCATGATGACGAGGTTTTTGTATACAGTGTTGACAATTCTTAACATATATGCTAACCATGCTTTGAGAGATGGAATAATACTCCTTGGATATTTCATTGTACGTTCGTTCCATACCCAGATGATCAAGACGTTCATCGTGAATGTCTTTGATGACATCGAACACATCTAGCATGGGGATAACCAACCGAGGAGATGGCGGTGATTCTTTCTTTGTGGGCTTCGCCTTTTCTTTTCGGAACAATCGCTTTGGTGCAGCTTCGTCGGTTTCTTCCCCGTTATCTGATACAAGTTCATAATTTTGTGTCCACTTATAGAATTGACTCGACTCTTTTTTCCACTCATCAATATGCTGTTGCTTGTAAGCCAAGTATTCTTCTTTTTCGTCTGAACTCAAGTCCTCCTCTTTTTTCCACTTGGACAGTGAATTCACAATTGCCGACCATGCTTCTTGTGTTAGAGCCTTGGATTCTGATTTTGGGTATTTACTTTGATCAATTACTGTACCATTGTTGTCAATTCCGAAGGCTTGGAGATTGAACTGTGTCCGATGCTGCTCGGTAAGTTCTGCGTCGGACATGTCGTAGGGGCTGTTTGGTTGTTGGTTGTTGCATGAGGACGTTCCCCCGTCAGCGGCAGCCTCATCAGTCATCGGAAGTCAAAATAGAAATGGGTACTTTGAAAATTGTGTCAAGTGAAAGTGTCAATGGTCAATGATAATATTATGAATTATGACGCCCTTGCATCGACATCGGCATAATATGGTATTCCATCGCTCATCCCACATCCCCGCCCACCCACCGTCGGTCATATTATTATCACCATCACTGATCACCGCCAATAATGCCCTGCACGTCCCACTGCCACACCCTTAAACATAGATGAGATCGGCATTTGGCATGATTCCTTGCTCAATAATTAATTGTTTGGCAGTGCTCTGCGTGTGGTTCGCTCTCCCTATGGCGAACTCTTTCATCTCGATGAGTTCTTTAACTCTAAAATGTTCCTCTCGGCCACTGCGTCTTCCTTTTCTGCTGCAGAACCAGCCAAAAGGTGACGCAGAGTATGATGTGCAGATTTATCCCCTCGACACACTACAAACAAGCAGTAACAATAGTCAATCTCTGGTCCCAGATATTGCATACTACTACCTGAAGAACACCATTGGTCTGAACGAAGAAATCATGTGGAAGATCACGCTTGAAGCGGGATCTATCCTCGGTATGACACCAGCCAATCTCAAAAAGAAGATATCTCTATTACGACGGACGATGGACTTGTCAGATGAGGACATTCGTGAAATCCTAGGAAAGCAACCGGCCGTGCTGCATCTTTCGGCAGATAGAAACCTTGCACCAACCATATTACTTTTGGTGCGTGCATTAGATTTGAGCAAGTCCGAATTGAGAAGTATTATCATGGTGTGTCCAAGTATATTAGGGTATTCTTTAGACAATTTGAAGAAGAAGCTGTCATTCTTTATGGAGACACTTGGATTTAATTCAGAAGAAGACGGAAAGCGCAAGGTTAGAGATATGTTCCTGCTAGAGCCCAAGTTATTATCATGCGGAGTAAAGTCGGGGTTGGTGCCTCGGATGAAATTTCTACATAATGAAATCCAGTTCACCTTGAATGATCTGAGGAAATTATATCAAAAGAACCCTAAGTTGTTGATATACAGTCTAGACAACAATCTGCGTGAGAAAATTGTGTTTTTCTTCATTCTTCAGCTGCAGATGGAGCTTGAGCATGTACGGAAAATGTTGTTGTCATATCCCAATCTAATGAATTACAATCTAGAAAATCACATGAAGCCAATAGCGGAATATTTTCTGACGGAGTTGGAGTTTAGTACGACTGAGCTACGATCAATCATGATGAGGTTTCCAAGGTTGTTCACGCACTCTCTGTATAAAGTGAAGCATATCGTCGGCTTTTTAAGATTCGAACTTGCATTAGATGGGCAACAAGTCAAGCGAGTCATATTTCAAGCACCGCAGATTATTGGACTTGATACTGAAGGTAACTTGAAAAATAAGCTGAACTTTCTGGAGGATAGAATTGGCTTGAGTCAGCAAGAGCTCGCGATGTTTATAGCGAAAATGCCAACAATATTCAATTTGAACGTGCAGACCAGTCTTATACCAAAGTTTGATTACTTGGAGCGTTGCTTCAATACTACTGTTGAGCTTAAATCGGCATTGATAAAACAGCCCGTATTGCTTGGCTACTCGCTTGATAGAATTCAATCTCGAATGGAGCAGTTGATCGAAGCAGGTATAGCACCGAACAAAATCACAGTTGGAATATCAATGACCGAAGATAACTTTCACAAGTGGTTGATTTCTTCACTGTCTACACTTGAATTATCTAGATGGAACTTGGCTGCAGTGACTTATCTTTGCAAAAAACAGAACTTTACCGAAAAGGATATTGATGCCTTGTGCAACAAATTGCCCCATATTCTTACTTCAGGCGTCACACAAATGAGATCTCAAGTATCATATTTGGAGAGAATCTTCAAAGGCGAAGACTTAACAAACTTAATACTTCGATATCCCACTTTGGTTGATCTATCACAAAGCAGTCATGTGAGACGTCGACTGAACTATCTGCAGCTACACGGGATTCCTTTGGTGGACAACCTTTGGAGTTTGAGTTGGGACAATGACCAACAATTGATACCAATTATTGATTTGGCAGTGGACAGTGAGATAGAGCGCTTAGAAATATTGTCATTACCTCCAATAGAAAGCGAGAAGAAATTGTTCGGATTATATCTATGCAAGAGAACCAATTTTACAGGCCAAGAAGCAGACAAGTTACTTGATACTATCTCTACCTCGCGGCCTTTCTTAACCAAATGTGTCAAGAAGATTAATTATCTTCTAAATGAAGTATTCCATAATAATTCGAAGGATCTAAGACAAGCTTTGTTGAAGAACCCATTGGTGCTTCGAAAGTCATTGAACAATACAATAATACCAAGATTTGAAACACTTCAGTACTTAAAATCACTCAAAATAGAATACTCACCATGTGAGGTTGGAAAATTGCTCTCGTTGAGTCCTTCCGAGTATGATAAGGCACTAGTACCTGTAATGAAAACATGGGGTGGCCCAACAATCGAGGATGAAGATCAGTTTTCTGGCAATGATATTCGTGCTGCATTGCGAGATTACGCTCCTCATTTGATCTATGCCAACTCGCTGGATTTCAACAGAGAAAGTGCCAAGATTGTACATTGGGGCTGATGACTTTTTTGTGATTTCCTGGAGATAAAGGGCGCATATCTAGCTCGTGTCTAACCAAGAAGTGCTTTACAAGATTAATCACTTTGTGTTCCATAGCGGAGCTATTGTTGGTCATTTGGTTTGTGTGTCAAATCTTGATGGCTTCTAGCGTCTACCCCATCTTTTGATCTTGTTTTTGTCATAAGTACTTCATAACTAAAAACTCATACAACTTCTGCTAATCATTTTCGTGGCTCCTTTTTGCCGCTTTCAATCTGCAAGAGTTCAGAATATGCCAAAAGGAGTCAAAAGTATACCTAGCAATTATGGCTGCTTACCGTTTCTTAATCCTGCTGGTACCCCATAATCTCTGAGATTCTTTTCTGCTTACCTGAATTCGATACCAATGTTGCATAATGGTTATGATTGATGGAAGTTTCACTCTACATTTGTTGCTTCCATTAACTCGCTGGCTTTGGTACCAATCCATCATTTTTTATAAACATTGATGTTGGTGCCATTGTTAAGCTTGTGTGCCTTCCCTCTTTGTCGGAGGTTCTTTAGATAGTTTTTAAATCTATTGCTGTTGGGGTAACCTGAAAATTTTGTTGATTCTTTATACAAGAATGGGATTATTTGCAATATAACCAGAACCAGAACAATCATCCAGAGAATGATGAATGCTGCTACTTATGTATTTACTTGATGTATTTGTAAATGATCAATTGTCATATAGTCTTCAGACCATGATGTGTGTTTCCATTCTGTTGGAGTTGATAGTTTCAATCAAATACTTTCAACACTTGTCTTTTTACTTCTGAAACATAAAGTATGTACATAACTTTAATTATGTGCTGTTAGGATTCTTGATCCCAGATATATAGATTTATCAGAGCGGTTGTGCTTAGTTTAAAAAACTTGCTGAGAAAATTTGGTTGGTATTGATATGTTCATAGAACAATAAACTCTAGATAAATATGACACGGCCGTCGAAAACCTTTGATTTCAAGTTTTTTGTTTCTGAAAATTCTCGGGTCAATGATAAAAAAACACTTGCCGATCTTGCCTGATGTCTTGATTTGACCAGGAGATTGACACCAGAAAGCCAGCAGAAGACTTAGAGATGTCAATGGAGGTCAGGCAAAGGCTTGAGGCTTGTGTGACAGCTCGATGGCGAGAATCGAAAGATTTCAGTGGGTGATCAAGACACATTTTTTCTATCATGGACCCGAGAATTTTCAGAAAAAACTTGAAATGAAAGGTTTTTGACGGCCGTGTCATATTTAGAGTTTATTGTTCTATGGATATGTTAAGAGCACTAATGGACATCTGATGCATTAACTAATACCATGTCATTGCATTTTTTCAAAAAATGGTTGATTCTTGCATTGTCTTGAAATCTTGTTGATGGTTACACTTGAATATTTTCAATGATTGTCCTCGTTTTTTACAACAAGTAAGTGGTAAATGAGAAGAACCTCGTCAGCTGCAAAAGAAAATGTAATGATACGGAAGGAGAATTCGATGGTATGCACTACCTTGCATATTGTTGAAAGGCAAAAACATACCTCCGGACCATTGCTTTTGCTCCCTGTCAGTCGTTTGCAAGGAGTATGTTTTTTTTATTTAATAGTCCATGTCAGAATGGCAGCAGGTTTTGTTTTTCCTCTTTTCCAGTGTGTTTTCACAAATAAGCTTATTCAAAAGTACCTTCAATAATTTCTCAAATAGACAAAATAAAAATCAAGGAGAAGGTATCATAGTAAGAAAGTAAATCTGTTGGACAGGACGGCCTTGCGAAACCAAAAAACATGTCCCAAGTCAAAAGAAAAGAACATATGTTTTGGTTTGGTTTTGGGCTTTTTGCCTTTTATTTTGGCCAACAATGGATGGTCCCTTAGGCTAGCCACGGTTTGGAAGATAGAGGATACTGGTCTGAGAGGTGATGGTGAGGTGGAGATAACCTTCCGCTGTGATTCTTGATTGTTGATTGTTATGCCATGTTGACCAATGATGCTAAAAACTGTGCTGATGTCATTAGAACATTAATGTACCATTGTCAAGATTTCATGATGAGTCTTGATAAGTCGTGATTGCTGCTGTGTAAAACTGATTTCACACTAATAAGATGAAGGCGCTGTTCCTCCTGTTATTCTGCTGCCAAACCTGCTTCTCGTTACCTTGTTTTGGCTGTGCTCTACCCCTGGATCCACATCACATGAACATCAACCTCACTCACGGTATTTTTTCTTAATACATCAAAACGGAACTTTTGCTTCCACGTGATGTATTTGTACTTGGGAAATATGATTTATCCACCTACAACAGTTATACCATACACCTTGCGGGGGGTCCTGTACGGGAGACAAGAGGGAGAAAAATACTACCTTTCAAGTTTAACATCTTTTTCTTGACACCTCCCAACACCACGTGATATTTGCAACGCAAGCCATGTGCCATACAGAAGTTAAGCCTAAGCAAAAATAGTTTCTTTTGATTTTGGAGATTTTTAGATGCGTTATAAAGCTAAAAATGAAATACACCAAAAAACTTTTATCTATGTTTGCCGTAACGCTAATGAGGCATTTTTGTTCGGCCTTCTGGCACCTGTCTTCATTGTGTTTGGAGTAAAGGCCATCTGCACTCTGCACTGCCAATGCACCAATACCTCACAAACCTCTAGAACGGCATAAAACAAGATATCATCCTGAGCAAATACTATTACCTAGATACCATGAAGTCATCACTCACTCTTGTTGCATCGGCGTGTGCCGTCTTTGAAGCTAGCTCTTTCGTCATTCGGCCGAGTAGGTTACCCCATCAAAAACTTCTGTCGGCAACAACGTCACCTTCCACCATATTGGCACTTTCGGATCATAGATACACTATACCTACAGTTCTCCATTCAGCAACCGTTGGCCAGAGCGAAACACGGGATGGACGCTCCTCTCGCCCCCGTCGTACGCCCACGATCAATGAACAATTAGAATTAGAAACTATACGTAAAGAGTTAATAAACAAGTATGTGTCCCTGGGGCACTCTATAGAGGATGCCACTAGTGAAGTTGAATACTTCTTAGCGGACGAAGAGAGGTGTAGGGAATACGTTGAAATGAGGAGGAAGGCCATGGCACGGGGAGATGATTTGGGGATCGAGATGATTGTACAGTTTGCGGGGGCATTTTTGTTCGGATGGATGGTTAGTGCTATGGCTAACAATTTCCACGAAATCCACCAGGTAGGACTAATGAGTGCCGAGGTCTTTTCATTCCCTAGGTACTTCTTTGAGTTTCAAATTCTCATTTACGACTTCTATCATTACTTTTATTAGGCTGCAGGTTCTGGAGGACTCCCTTGGATCTCGTGATTGTTTTGCTAATTAATAGCCACACTCTGCTCTGTATCCTTCTCGTCTCTAGGCTGTTGGGAATTAGCAAGTCATTTTTGCCCAAACCTCCGAGAAGATATCTGAATAAATAAAAGTGCTCATTAACATACTACGATTCCTGGTGCTACTGGTATGTGTCAGGCATTTGTAGATCCAAGTTGTATTAGAACAAACGAGGATGATATGTACGGTAAAGTAAAATCTATAGCTTCTACAGATATGTGCAATGTTGTTTATTGATGCCTTTTTACTCCATAGCTGATGTTGACGAGAACCAAATATGATCTGCTCAACCTAGAGAAGGATTAAATTATTTTCAATTTCACACTATTGACTGCTTGAATAGGTGCTTATCCATCCTCGTGACTTCCTACTGGGTGAGCTACCACCCCAGTTGCAAGTTGCAACCTCCTGGATGGTAATTGTAAGTGCTACCATGGATGTGTAGCCAGCCCAGGCTACAGAATTCCAAAGGCTTGTCATTGTAGATTTTTTATCATGTGCCGAGGACTATTTTTTAGTAAAATTAGTAAAGACATTTCGCATCCCACTTTTAATTATATAAGTACTGTGTATCGCCCCAAAAACGACAATTTTATTGTTACACGCTGCTATGACCCTCCCCACTAGTAAAATGGCACTAACAAAAATTTTTTGAACCCCCCTTTTTTATTGATTAATCCAATAGTATATGTTATGACAAGTAT
>JALLPH010000012.1:0-50547 GCA_036939855.1 Cyclotella choctawhatcheeana
CGTAATTTTTCTCAGAAGCAGGGAGGGGGGCCACACGACCTGAAAAATGTAGTACAACCACATCACAACCAAGCAAAACCAAAGCAAGACCGGCGAGCGGACCGTCTCGCCTTTGACACAACACGCTTGACGGTTGACGGTATCCATACCCTCGCCTTCATTCATCTACCCAGACAACGACGAAGGACAAGGCGAAGACACACACGAAACCAACAAGGATAACATCATCATCATGGAGGCAAGCAGGGCAGACGACGACGATTCGTCCACGGCTTCGACCACCGCATCCACTGCAGACATCACCGCCGACCTCCGTGCCTCCGCCTATACTGCTTCCAAAAATTTCAGCATCAGCGATCATGACCTCATGGCATTAGGGAGTGATGTTCATGTCCCCGAAATAGAAACAACCGAGAAACGTGTCTCCTTCAGCAGCGTGAGGCACATGTCCGATGGCAGCAACGATGTGGATCACCATTCGGTTAATTCCGACTACGTCAATCAAGAAGAATTACGAGATCAAGAAATCCAAGAATTACGAGACTCTGTGAAGAGCCGCGCGAGCTTCGTACCGGAACCGATCGAAATTGGAACCAACAAAGGCAAGAACGACAACCAGTTGATCCAGCGCACCAAGTCTAACAACTTCAAATACAAGCCCGTGACCAAAGCAGAGCCCAAAGCCACGCCCAACCCAAGGTTGGGTGCTCTGAGTATGGTCTCCAAAATGTACGATCTCGAGGGCAAGGGATACCTGTGCGAGGAGGAACAAATGATGAGAGAACTCGATACGGAGAACAAGGGACACTTGAGCAAGGAACAGGTTTATGAAATCGTCAAGGAGAAGATGGAAGACGAACTTGACATGAAGCAGTACAAACGATTGATGTGGTGGATGATGGGGGTGTTGGCGATGCTGTCTGTCTGCGGATTGGGCACGAGTTTGGCCAGTGCTACGCTGGCTAAGGAGATCAACACCGACGCGGAAACGGGAGCCGTTTTGATCAAGGGTACGCAAGATGTGGTGGCCTACGATTCGTATGGTGACACCCTGGAGTTTAGTGAACTCGACGATGTAGAGTATACCCAGCGTAAGCTGCAGGTATTGAAGGAAATGGAGGAGGATGAATATGCCGAAGAGCACAGCCATCGTCGTTTGGCTAACAAGATTGGAGGTGAAATCATTATCTTCGATCAGGGCAAGTGCTCTGAAAGGGATTTGGAGAAGATTGTCGTCAAGTGCGAGAAGGGCCATGTGGTCAACATCCAACGAACCTGGAGGCTTACAGATGGGACGAAAGATGTGGACTACGATACCATCTGTGGACCGGACTTTACTGTCATCGCTAAAAAGGGACCAAGGAAGGGGAACAAAGCGAAGGTGAGGGTTCCTGCTTTGGAGCAGATTGTCTTCAAGAAAGTAGTGGCTAAGAAAGGACCTAGGAAGGATCAGGAAGAGCAAACGGTGTCTTTCACTTGCAACAAGGGGGATTGGTGAGTGCACAAATTACATCAGTTATGCTTTTTCCTCACCTTTTTATATCATTCTTTTTCTAACATAAAATCGTGTGTATGTCATACCATCATCAGCTATGCCTCCGGGACCATTTTGCTGCAAGCCGAAGGTCATCCGGTAAGTCAAATAAACTTCTTTGTTATCAATTTTTTGTGCACATCTTACACTCAACCCTAAATTATTCAAATCCATTGGTTGATTCGACAACAGTGCAACATTGAACGTGGGCACGAGGAATGCATGCCGGGTTTACTTTGTTACGGTGGTGAGAAGGTAACATATGGTGCTGGAGTTTGTACTCGTTTTGCCAAGAACCGCAAGCCTGGTCAGCTCTGTGATCTTTCCTATGGTCTGAAGGCTTGTACTGGATCAAACATTTGCGAAGCAAGCCCCACCAATAGGGGGAAGTCTTTCCCTTCTCCCGTCTATGTAGACGGAGGGTACATTGGGATTGGAACGTGCTCCAACAATGTTATTCAACTTAGATCCAAATTTAACCAGGTGTGCGATGCTGCATATGGAAATGATTCTTGCCTCGCTGGGTATGTGTGTATGGACACCAAAGGCAGGGTTCTATCATCGGGCATCGGTCTCTGTGGACAGACGAAGGTTCGAGAAATCAACTACAAGCAAGCTAGGTGGTATGTTGACTATGATGCTAGGCCTGAATGGCGTTCTAATCACGGACAAGGACACTGCGTTCGCGACTGCCCTTTTGGGTTGTTCAACAATTGCGGAGGGGATGGTGCCAATCACGAAGAATTTTATTCATCCTGGAGTGAATGCTGCAAGCAGAAGTTGTGGTGGATGAATGAGGACCATTGTGTGGGTGAGTGGCCAATTCTGGAGTAGAGAGAGATATGGACTGGAGTGCATTGTACTTTTGGGGACACTCTATGGGGGACACCTTCACTTGACGAAAAATAAGTAGTTTAAAGTAATTAATTGTATGGAATAATTTAATAATACGAATCCTAGTGAAAATCAAAACTCAGATTATCCGACAGTCCTCCTCTTCTCTGTGGACTTATCGCAATTTTCAAGTTCTTCCACGACTATTTGCTGTACTCTACGTGCAATGTTATCGATTTCACAGCGATCTGCGATGAACAGAGTACTTCCAGAGTGGCCATTCTTTTCTGTGTCAATTGCCTCGTTTTCTTTCCAATCATCTTCACCTGAATCATTGTCACTCTTACCGGCATTCATTTTCGCTTGTTGCAAGGCAAAGCCACTACTGTGTCCAGCATTATATAATGATCTTCCACGAAACTGCTTCGGATGTAACCGCTTCGATGAATGAACGATCACAGCAATTATCGCACAAAAGACAAACACTGTTATGGGAAAAATCATATTCAGTACTGTTATTTGTGGATGGTCTTCTGTGTCTTGACCTTGGTCCTTTAACTCCACATTGCAACTTAGACTAGGTTGGTATTTCTTCTTGGATTGTTCAATAGATACTTGTTCGAATTTTTGTCCGTGTTGTATCCAATAGGAAAAACCAGACGCAAATTTTGGGTTGATTGCAAATGCAATAGGAGTTTCTAAAACCAATGAGTCCGTATAAACGAGTTCCAGTCTACAGAATCGTTCGAGCAATGTTTCGTCAAATTCTGTATCTTCTCGTCCAATTGCCATTACTTGACACGTCTTAGCTTCATAGTCATCGAGAACTGATATTCTTTATAGTGAGATGAAAGCATACAATGAAACAAAGATGGCAAAAGAGTTGTCTTACTTCCATTGAAATTTCCTCCTGACGAAAACTCAAACTTGGCAAGAGGCCACTTAATCACTAGCTCTTCTTTTAGAGCTGGGTGAGCACAAATCTTCATTCCAGCATCAACTGCACCTTGCATTGTAGACACTGTTGATATTGTCTCGGACGTCAAAAAAGCTGCCAGGTTCGCCACATATGCTGAGACCTATAAGAGAGATAGTGCATTGAGCAACAATGCAAATATGACATATTATACAACACGAGATAATATTATAAATTCACGTACTGCAATCAAGATAAAGAAGCTGTAACCGCACATCAGAATGTTCAGAGAAAGTGGGGCCCCCGTGTCTTGCAGTTCATTTTGTTCAACTGCGGCACCAAAGAAGAACTATGAATATGAAAAAGATGTGTGATAAGCAAAAGAGTTTTCTAATGCAAAACACAATTCTTACTCACCATTGATTTTTGTAGCACTGAATCCAAAGCAAGTCTTCCATAAAAACCAATGTTGCGCTTTCCTGTGTTTAGATCTCTTAGCGATCTACCATATGCAGCAGCAAGCTTCTCGCGATTAACAAGCCATAGTGATAGTAATGCTGCAATCAAAATAATTAGGCATGAAACAGCAATTAGTCCCTGCAAAATGAAGAAAATCAGGTAAGGAACTTTCACTTTATTGTTCATATCAAACAATCACTACGCAAAGTTGCTGCATTATTTGAACTTACTGGCTTAAATGGATGAAAAACTTTTGAAGCAGATGCGGTCAAAGCGGATGGTGTACTCTTTGGATTAGGAATGACCAATACGGTCTTATCATAGACTTGGTCAGGAAAGCTTCTTAGTGTAGTAAGTTGTCTGGCATTATTGAGATTATCAAGTCATTCGAGTCAAAGACTTACTTATTGGTAGAGTAAATGCCGCAAGCCTCAGCCTTTCTCCCGTGATCCAAAATGGCCCAACGGCCATATCTACCAAGCCATCAGCAATGTCTTGAATAACTGCAGTGCCGGAAGATTCTGGGTGCATCGATTTCGCGTTGTTTGACGGATGAGTGTAGTTAACTGTTGCAATATCTCCATTTGATAGTTTCATCAACTCTTTAACATAATCGATGTAGAATCCTTCAAATGGTATGCTGTCATTTTTGTATTCATTCATCCAGAGACCTGAGTTGCTATAGCGTATAATTTCGCCTGCATCATCACGTTTATAGGCCATAGGCGGAATATCAGACGATAACGAAATGATATTGACACCCCCTAAGACAGAATGAGTCGGTTTGTCCATTTCACCATCCAAGGCGGTGGAGTTGCACGTTGTATATGAATAGAACAAGTCGACGGGAACATCGGACGGAAAGAACATTTCCGGGCTTTCACCAAAATAAATAGATCGGTACACCCTCTCGAATGAATTTGTTTTACAGCTCTCCATGTCGACATAACACCAGTTATGTAGGCAGAAGGTTTTGGTGTCGTCCAATTCTTCGCATACTTCATTGTAGAGCATGTCATGCTGAAGGCAGGCATTCGATCCGTAGTAAGTTGGAATGCAAGAGGCTGATTCGGGTGTTAACAGAACGCCTATCTCGCCGTCAGAAGTGGTGCAGGATCTCGAGTCTAATGAGGCGAGAGTTTGGCTGGCATCGATGCAGGGACAACCTTCATTGCCAGTACTGGGGTTAGTTTGTTCGGCGGACGACAAGGACATGGTGAGAATTGAGAATTATCATCATCTGTGAGAATAGTGATGCGTATGGTATGCTTGCGTATGGTACTGGGTGGGGTACCACCACTGACCACAAACCACCAACCTACAACCACCAGCCACAAGCCACAAGAAGTTACACTCCATCATGACGTCCTCCCATTCAATCCATTCAGATCCACTACCCCTCTACCTCCGACCCAACGATCACTTCCTTCTGCACTTTGCCGACTCGCGGCAAATATTCTGCCAGGCTGTTCCCAAGTCGAGATCAAAGTCAAAGACTTTACCGCCATGCAAGATCAACAAGCGGAATTATAGCACACACAACTTGATCGGACTACCATATGGCACTGTGCTAGAGGTTGGTCGAGATCGATTGGTTCCCCTTCCAGATGGAGAGGACATATTCCCAGGCGATGAAGGTATTTGGGAGGCGTTAGATGAGCTTGAGAGTGATGCTTTAAATGGGAATGCAAATGCAAATGCAGCAGAGATTGATGCACCCGCAGACAAAACAAAGTATTCAACCTCAAATGACAATCGTAACATCTACGATACCAACACCTCTCAAATTCTTACACAAGAACAGGTAACTTCCATGACATTCAACACCGAGGGATCGCAGATAGTCGCCGCCTTAATTTCCAACAGTGCCACATTTACTTCCAAAACAGCCTTCAGCCAAGCCAAATATATCAAACGAAAGCAGCTGAAGCACCAGTTACGTTGTCGAATTGTTAGGATAACTCCCGAAACGATGTGCACTGCCATGTACTTGAAAGATAGTCGTCGTATATGCAATTTACGTTCGGATACATTGGGGTACATTCTATCCAGTGCAAATATTTCGGCTGGTCAAAGGGTGTTGGTCATGGATACGGCGGTGCAAGGCATTATAACCTCGGCTGTGACTAAAAGGATGGGTGGATATGGGAGTGTCTTTGCGTTGTTTGAAGGACAGCAGCCCAGTTATATTGAGTATGTACAGAGGATGAATTTCAATGTTATGGAAAGGCAGGCCCTTAAATGGGTTAATATTGGTGAAGTGTTTGCCGATGCGAAGGAAAAGAAGGCCCAAACGGTAGCTTTGAAAGATGAGAGTGGTAATGTTTTAGATATAGAGAAGAGCGATCGGGAAGCAATACAGTGGCCTTGCCCTCTCATGGAACATACGAGGAATTACTTGTTGAACGAAGTCAAAGAAGAGAAGAAGATACGACAGTTTTTGGATAAAAGATCTGCCAGATTTACGAGAAAGCTGACACGTCTAAGTATGTTGGAAGTAAGAGATTTGATTGATGCATGTAAAGAGGAAGAAGGGGATACAGCAGAAAATGGAAGTGACAATGAGGTGAAAAACGAGTCTTTTGCCAAAGTACCCAAAAGCGTAGAGACATCACCTGTTGGAATTGAAATAAGCCAGTGCGATTCCCTCATCATTGCAACAAAATATGACCCAACGATCGTAATACTGCAGCTACTTCCCTACCTAGCTCCATCGTGTCCCTTCGTCATCTTTCATGAATTCCTCGAGCCGTTACTTGACACATTTCAAACCTTACAAAACGGAGGGATTGGCGAGAATGAACAATCAGACATGCCAATGATGTGTCGACGAAACATAGCCATCAATCTACGCCTAACAGACACATGGTTTCGTGAATACCAAGTCCTTGAAGGGCGCACGCACCCCAACATGCATATGAGCCAAAATGGAGGATACTTACTAATGGGTACAAAATTGTGTCCAAAAACTGGCACTAATGAGATGGATGCTGAGACTGTGCGAATGTTGAGAGCTAAACGTGGTCCAACGAGGAGGCCTAAGAAAGTGGGTGAAAAGAAAGACAGCGGTGACAAACGAAAGAATGACGACGAGATGAAAAACGAAGCTAAGAAAGTCAAAACTGGTGACAGTTGAAATTGCATGTATCTAGATTGAAACCGTGCCTGAAGTTAGGCGGGCTTTGCGTGCAATGAGCGTCTTAATCTGTAAGCTGTTCTCAAATCTCAGAAGTTGTATTATTCACAACCATCTTACTGTGCATGGTAGCAAAGTATGTATTACCTTATGTATGGTGGTATGGTAGTGTAAATCACATCATAACCCGAACCGCGCGAGACCGCGAGGGCGGGCTTCTTTAGGAGTCAACAGCTTCAGCGCCTTCAACTTCGACGTTGATATTATTGATTGATTGAGAAGATAGACAGCCACAACTACTCCTACATTATCACAACATCAAAAGAGATACTTATACTATCCATGTCCAACTCCACTAACACGACACAGCCCTATTCTCTCCGCCTGCGCCTCCTCTCGGCCGTAGACCTCCCCCCCTCCCTCTCGCCCAACGTCCCCCTCTGCCCATGGTTCGAATTAGGCCTCATCGATAATGCCGGAAATGATGACGGAGAGAACGACAACGATTCGACGGAGGAACGGAGAGAAAAGAAGGAATTGCACCCCAAGTGGGAAACGGAAACAGCGAGTGATGCTAGTTCATCGTCTAATGGAAGGAATAATGAGAGTGAGGCTTGTCAGTTGTTGAGGGGATTAAAGGCGGAGAATGTTCGGACTAGTGCCTTTAAGATTATGACTAAGGTGCGATGTTGTGTGTCCCTGGCATGATTTAACTTTGGACAGTCCATTTCGTGAATGCTTACGCAACTGCCTACTCGACATGTTTCTTTATCTTCTATCTTCCTCACACTATTTCATCACATAAAACGTAGGCCACCAACGGAGGAGGCGGCAACGGAGCTGACTGGAACGAAGAATACCGTTGGGACGACATAAATAATCCAGCCGAATCGTCCATAGCTATCAAACTGTGTACCCGACTAGCACCCTCCACTACGCACATTACACAAGAAGAGGGCGGCATTAAAAGCTTATGGAGGAGAACGACACGGTATAATCAACAAATCAATGACGGTAATAATAATAATAGAAAGGCTACAACATCGGGAAGTAGAGAAGAGAAAGCTGCGGCTGTTGCACAATTTTTAATGAAGGAGGAGGGTACTACTAATGAGGATGACACGAAAAATGTGTCATCGCAAACCTACGAAGAAAATCGAGAGGGGTTATGTTTAGGCACATTACTCATACCAATGAGTCGTTTACCGTTAGAAGATGCATATGGCGATAATCATGCGGCTGTGGTGGAACGATGGTATCAATTGGAAGGCGCCTCATCCAGTTCGCAACATAATCCGACCGAGGAAGAAGAGGATTCGCCGGGGATGTTACACGGACCACGACGTTGTCCTTCCGTTCTGTTGGAATTGACATTTGCCTCATCTGAATATTTGGATAGAACTGAGGAAGAAATATTGGATGGGGAGGACCAGACGGCAGTTTTTGATTTAAGCTCATTACGAATTGAGGAGAGTAAGGAGCAAGAAGCTGTAAAAGTTGAGGAAGTGGCAGCTGCAGAAGTGAAGAAGGACAAACCTAAACCCACGGAGCCAGAATTGGGAGCAGGTATTGTAGACTTTGTCTGTATAGTAGGAGCGCGAGACATTGGCAATCAACGTAATGATGATGGATCCAAAGGTTGGGTTCAGAGTACTCCCGAATGTTGTGTCTTGGAGCGTTTCCCTCCAGATGATGATTTTCATATAAAGAATGGAAGGAATGTAGGATTGATACCTCAGGCTGAGTGGTTCTGTTTTCCCGAGGGATGTAAATTGTGGCGTGGTGCTGAGGCTCCAACGCATGAGGATTTAAGACTGGGTGGGGTGTCAACGGCTGGGCGTTCCTTGGACAACCCATCACCATTTGACTCATGTTTAGGGTCTGCATCTTCTTTTTCGTGGTTTGTTTTATCGTCCAACTCAGATGATTATGGATCAGCCATAGTCAAAACGTACGGCGTGGTGGTTAGATTTTATGTCCCTGCACCCAAAGGTATTGATCCTACACAAGATGATTTTGCACAAACTATGACTGGTGAAGGTACTCCTTCTTGTACAAGGAAGGGAAAGAAACCTGACAATCAAAAGAGATTATGGGTTCCAATTGGTATATGCTTCTCAACTACGTTGCCAATTGTTGGTGTCGTCGAGGAACTTCTCTTAAGAACATGTAATGCAATGGCTAGTCGGATATCCAGTGAGGAGTCATCCCAATTTCTCTCTGTGAATTCAAAAACTGCCACTTCCAAATTGTACGATATGCTTCAGAAGGATCTTTTCCATCTCATAGTCAACTTTTCCAAACCGATTCCGGGAGTAGTTCATACATCAATACCTTTTTTGGAAGGTGATCGCCTTCACGTGACAACTTCCCCTCCTAATGGACTACCGTGTTTGCCCCATGGAGGTGCTATTGCAGCAACATGTAGATTATTAGGTGCTGAGGGTTTGACTCTTTTGCTGGCTGCTGCTCTCACAGAATGCAAAGTGCTTATACATTCAATCGATGTGGCAAATGTGGCGATGGTGGCAGAGGTGATATCTGCGCTGATATTTCCATTTACATGGCAACTGGTGAGTATGTGTCATACTTCATACATCTTGCACATGTATGCATGAAATATCCTAATTAAAGTCAATACTCGTGTATTAGCCGTTTATCCCAGTATTACCGAAGGATATGCTTGAATTCTTGGAAGCCCCTCTTTCTTTCTTTGTTGGTTGTCCATCTGCTATCATGAAGTATTGTGATAAAAATGTCTTGAGCGAAATAGTTGTTGTGAATCTAGACGACATCTCGGCGTCTACAGATTATGAAGGAAGGTATGTCAATCTGTCATTCAATTCTGTCAATGCCATTGAATTGGTTTATATATATTTTGACTCTAAATGTTGCTTAACTCGCTGACTAATAGAAGAGGACCCAGGACAAAAATCCCTTCCGCTCTTCCGGCTTCTGTATCCACTTCCATTTCCAAGGCTGTCTTTCGCTTAATCAGAGAAGAAGATGAAATTGATTCTCAAATGAATGCTACTACTTTTCCTGGGTGTAGGCGTTCACCTCGGCTTGAAAACGAGAGCATGGCAGAGCGAAAGTTTAGAATTCATGTTGGTGCGTGCCTATGAGATAAATGCAAGATTGAATGATTTCTTGTCATGTTCTAACTTCTATTGTGTTGTCTCTTTTGATACATTACAGCTGTACAAATTTGCAGTTTGATTCGAGGCTACCAAGAGTGTCTCTTCTTGTGAGTCGTTCATTATTGTTGTGTTCATTCGCCAGTTACCACATAAACTAAACTTGCCTCATATCAACATTGTTAGTGTATCAGCTTCTCAACCAGTGTTCAATAGGGACAGATTTTTGAGGCAGGCGCCGGCTCTGTTTGAAGACAAGAGGCCATCTGTGCTTATCGATAGCAATTATTCAGATAAAACACAGAAGATTTTGTCTCCCAGATCAAAACGATTTTTATCTGTCCTAGTAAATTCTCAGCATTTTCATCAGCTCCTGGAGCGTCTAAGCAGTGAAGAGACTGCGTTCTTCCATGAAGTGATGGAAGCAATTGAGCCGAAAGAAGATGCGAGTGTGATGGTAAAGAGTTCTTTCTCTACCAATTTTGGCACTCCTGCTTGCGATGAACTTGTCAACAATCTATATGATTCACTTGAGACAATAGAACAGAAAATACCAACGTATAGAGTAGATCGTAAACCTCGGCCTCCTGGTAATATTAGGTGGCAAGATGAAGAAGACGAGGAGTTCAAATTCAACTATGATTGTGACCTGCGAATTAATGCTGCATACTGGTTTGAAGAGGAGGAAAAAACTCAATCCTTTTCGTTTACATGTAGCGTTCTGAAACCAATTATGTCCGACCAAGAACAAAAATCTGGTTCTTCATCCGGCGGTGTGCACGCTCTGTCTTTGGAATATCTTGTGGAGCTGGAGAAGAATCCGTGGAGGTACAGCAACATGTTCAAAATTCCTATTCGCCGCGACATTGAGACTGACGAGAAAAAAGAGGAAAATGATGGTAATGAATATGTTGAAATAAGAGCGAAGATAAAGCTCAGAGATGCAATCGGCGAGAGAAGATTCCGTGTATGGCAAACTAGCAACGACCACAAAGACGAAGATGATGTACTTACTACGCCACTCATTGAAAAGTCAACTGACAAAACGTTCGATATGACCACTATTTTGGCTAATATACCTGATTTGCCAGTTGAGGATTCGAAGACATCAACACAACCTCATGTAGATGCCAATGACAGAGATAAAGTTAGGCATTGCCTTGAAATTGCATTTGGTTCCAGCCAAACTTCAACCAGTTTTCAAGAGAATGGACGCGACTTAATAGTAGAGGCAGAATCAGCACTACGAAATACCTCAGCTCGGAGATATTTGTTTTCGGTACTCAGCCAAGATTCACAGCAAAGGGCTGCCACTCAACAGAGTGTCACAAGACTTGAACACGGAGCGTTTGAGTGTGTTGTCAGACTGTGCATTGCCGTATTGGAGGCATGCCAAGAAGAGGAAGATTACGAATCGGCATATCGCCTGCTATCAATTTCCAGTGGATTCTGTACCATACCTGTTAGCTCTGGTGACCATAAGCCCACCTATATGACAGAAAGAATTAAAGCTCATTCAATCTTTGCCGATTTGAGCCTATGGGAGAGAGTGATGCTGCTTCATAAAGAGCAGCAAAATGACCGTAAAGAAGATGAAGCCAATACACCAGAAGTCGTCGAAGAACAAATTACTATGAATGCCGCAGAAACTGAAGATCCATCGGATACTGAGGATACTGCTGCTTACGACGCAGCAGTTTCAACGCTTTACGAGATGGTTGGCTATGGGGTTCTTGCCGAGGAATTAGCGAGATTCGCAACACGGATTAGTGAAGAAAGAGGGTGGTTTACGTCTGACAAAGGGCAATCATTGCTAGTTTTAGCTCGACGCCTGACGATGAAACGTGACGAGGATCACGGTGAAAAAGATGGAGGTGAATTCAGTATAGGAGCAAGCAAACCCTTTGAAAGGTTAAACTCAAGAGATATTGGGTCATCGGACATGACTGCAATGCACCAAGAAGAGAAATCCCTTCTTACGGAGGACATAACATGGGCTCATCCATCTGTATGTTTGTTTGAGCGTCACACTGGTGCAAGAGCATTCTTGGGCAATATACTTGGAGGAGCTACAGAGCTGAACTCTTCTGCGCAGTCATTAAACCAAAATGAGGATACTCATATAAAAGAAACAAACTCTGGTGATGTATTAAATGCTTCAGGCTTTTCCGGGCGCGTTGCTATCACCGCAATGGCTTCCTTTGGATCAACAGCTATTGTCACTGGTGGCGTGGATGGAAGTGTATTTCTAGCTCACACAATTCATCTCGGTGCTGGCGAAAGCAATTATGATTCCAAATGTTCGTCAACGTCATCGTGTGCATCACCCTTGCACTCCAAATCCAACTTAATAAATGGCGTCAAGTTACAATGGGGAGGAGAAACTGATGAATCTATCAATGGTTCTGTAAGCTGCCTTGCAGCTAGCCAAGGCTCTGGTTATCGAGTTGGAAATGCCACAGACAGTGTTACACTTGGTTGTGCTGACGAAGATGAGATAGTATCCTCGATGGAAGGCTGCAAAATCATCGGGGGCACAACGTGTGGAGGCCTGAGAGTGTGGTCACTGAAAGACATTTATCAAGCCAATATAATGTCACGAACAGGTGCAGGCATCGATCATTCGTCTGTCAGCAGCCGGTCGCACCAAGGATCAGGGGTCAATTCTATCACATCCCAATTAGTCAGACACAATGTTGACGATTATGGCTTGCAAGAGGCTATCAGAGGGACTTCTATCGGTGGGCATCGTGGTGGTGTGACTTGTATTGACGTCCCTCCTCGCATGTATCGACCAGATGCTCTGCTCTCTGGGGGAGAAGATGGTCTCATCAAGCTTTGGTCTCTAAAATCATTATCCACAAGTGCTGGTGGAGTTGATCACTCACCAAACGCATCTATACAATCTCGATTCTTTGCAAATCGACAAATTGCAGCCGCACCAACTGACTATGATACATCAGATGCACAAGGTGTGCTTACAGGGCATGAGGGTAGAATCATTTGCATCAAGACTGCTTGGCATGGTGATAAGCTTCTGAGTGGTGGTGCTGACAAAACAATCAGACTGTGGGATCTATCTGGAGCAACCAAGCCACTAAGTAAGTCAATTTGGTTGGACTCTCTCTGATTTGTAATATCTCTGTATTCACTAAACATATATTCATACCTATTTACAACTTCAGCCACACTCAAAGGACATCAAGGATGGGTTACGCAAACTCAGTTTTGGGGTCAAATTATTGTCTCCGCCTCCACTGATCGCTCCATTGCCCTGTGGGATACACGGGCTGGCTCGTCCCCCCTCTTTAACTTGCGACACCATCTCTCGCCCATTTCAGATTTACTCTTGGGCAATCGCTCCGAATCACTCATGGTTAGTGCCGGAGCGGACGGTTCCTTGGCCACATGGGACTTCCGTGTAATATCCAGTAGTGTTAAAGAAGAAAGGAGTAGTCCTGCTTCAAGAACTATTCGCTCGGCACTTGCGACTATGCATCATCTTGATGAATCGAAACGACCGCCCAACTGTGGTTCCGTGAAGTTATCCCGAGCTGTAGGTCGTCACGACTTTTGTTTCTCTAGCGTATGCGATGATGGCATTGTGAACGAATACGAAGCATCTACTGGACGGAAATTGAGTAAATACGAAACTGGACATCGTGACGCTATTTCAGGTTTCAGTACTTTTTCGAAGGATGGGCTAGGGCAGGGTCATATTGGTGGTGGGGTATATGTCGGCGGTATTGTTACATGTTCATGGGATGGAACTGTGAGACTGAGGAGATTGAGGAAGAATGCTCGTTGATCCAGTATTTGTTGACATATCATCGTTAATTGCTGTTACTGTACGGATCTAGTCCGTTAAGATGTTTTAACTTGATGTTAATGTTATGGTTCCAGATTGCTGGAATCTGACATTAACAGCCTCTTTACTTTGAAGTCATTTAATGTAGAAGCATGTTTCCTCTGCGTACTTAATCATAACAGCAGTGTAACATCAGTCATAATTCTGAGTATTGAAACGTCAGTTATAATTCTGATACTCCGGATCATTAAACAATCTACTCAAATGCTCTGCCTGAACCATTACAGTATCCAAATTAGTATCTGCCAATCTCAAACAAAATTCAATCTCTTCTACATCGCTTAAACCCATATGCTTCCTGTATTCCTTCCGGGTTTTATTGGCTATGTAATTGCGCCGGTTGGGTGTGGGCATGGTGGAGGAGGCACGGAGGAGACGGCGGTAAAGTGAGAGAGCGCGGGCCCTTTGTGTTTGTGTTTCATCCGGAGATACGGGTCGTCTATCTTCGGTGGAAAAACAGTGATGATGATGGGGAAGAGGTCGTATTCGGGGTAGATTCGTGAGTATTCTGTTGGCGGTAGTGGCCATCATCATGTCGGTTGTTGGTTTTTGTTTGATTTGTACAGCTGGACACAAGACACAACAAAAAGTCTTGTCCATTGTGCGTTTTTACGCGGGGTCTAACCGCACCGCACAGTGCGTCCACAACCCAACCACCACACGAGACCACACACATCATCATATGACTCAGCGAGCTAAAACATCGTCGGTGTTGCGGTGCATAAGAGCAAAAGCAAGATTGTTTTGATACAACATAGCAGCAGTCCACCAATAATAATATTATGAAAGTAATTCATCTCTTCCTCCTCCTCATCGGCCTCACCGACGGATTTGCACCAGTGAAGCCATCGGCAGCTCACAAGCCCAAACTATTTACCTCATCTGCTGCCTGTTCGACTCCTGCGTCTTCGATTATTCACAAGTCAACTACACAACTATCAGCACTTCCACTCCTAACAGAAGAGTCGTCGCAAAAACTAGTGCTGTTAACTTTCGAAAAGGTCATTGAGGCAGGCGTACCTGCCTTGTTTTTCGTGGTGGGTGCTTTGTTGGTTGTGAAAGCTGTTAAAGGTGACGATAGTGAGTGTTCTTTCGTAACTTCACGCATCATTTTTTATGTGTCGATGTTGTTCAACAATTCCATTGCCACTTTAAATCTTTGTGTCTAACATATGAATATTAAATCGAAAACACAGGAAGCAACAAAAGCAAACGAAACAAACGGAAATCAAACCGGGGAAACCAAGAACCATTAGTTCCTCTGGGACCCATAGAACAACTCTACGATGACATATACGACGATTTATCCTCTCCATCTCAAGTTTCACCGTTTCAAAAACTGCTTGCCATGGGATCCACCTCCAATAAAGACTTTGATAAACCCACTTCCAAGCTCAATATTGGTATCCCCCGTGAATACCTGAAAATTACCAAACTAAACTCCAAGTATGACAGTTATCGCTACAGTATGATCAAGGCTACCAAAGGCAAGGCTGCCGCGGCAACTGAAATACGTGAAAAGTCATTTGAGAATGCCTTGGGTAAAGCATTGGGCATATCATCGTCATCTCAATTGCAATTAACTTTGGCGGAGGGGACACAACTACTTGAATTGGAAAAGAATTTCTTAAAAGAGGGCAGTGAGTTGTTAGCCGAGGTAGCAGAGCTTAGTAGGGAGATTACCAATGATGCTGTTTTGGAGGAGATGGAAAGTATGGGTGTGGAAGCAGGTGATATTGACTCTAAGGTTAACGACACCGTGGTCGATGCTGTTATTGAAGGTAAGACTACGATGAATGGTGAAAATGCTACTACTGGCGAAAAGAAGGACAGTAAGTCCAAGAAGAAAAAGATGCAGGGTGATATTATGAAAGCTGTGAAGGAATTGGAGGGGATTAATACACAAATCCTTCTGCTAGAGATTGACTTTATACAATCAATTGTCGAGGTCCTTGGTCCCAATAGAGCCGATGCCATTCGAACTACATTAGTGGGGAATATGATCAATGGTGAAGCAGGGACTTTACTCAAGTCACTGAAAGAGAGGCCATTGGCGGCCGTCTTTTCGTCGTTTTTCAACAATGAAGTTGGACGTAAGAATCTATATGTAATGAACTTCCCTGGTGATGTTACTGCATCGCAATTGAACGAGCTTAGAGAGGAAGTTACTGGTGTTTTGCGTGCAGCACAACCTAATGATGAGGTGTTGCTAGTTCTACAATCTGGTGGTGGCACCGTCACGGGGTATGGCCTCGCAGCTGGGCAATTGCAAAGGATTAAGCAAAAAGGATTGAAGCTGACAATATGTGTTGAGCAAGTGGCAGCGTCAGGAGGCTACAGTGAGTTGTTTGACCTTTGAATGTTATTTTCTGATGAATTAATTTCTCACCAATGTTATTTTAGTGATGTGCTGCACTGCTGATCGTATCGTTGCAAGTCCGTTTGCAGTTTTAGGTTAGTTCCCCAATTTAATAGTATGATTGATACATATGTATGTTTTATGGGTGTAATTAATTATACCTCTTGCAATGTTAGGTTCAATTGGTGTTATATCTGAAATCCCTAATGTTTACGAGCGGTTAAAGCAAGAGGGTATTGAGTTCCAGACGGTTACTGCCGGGAAGTATAAGAGGACAATAACTCCCACTAAAAAGGTCACAAAAGAAGATGTCAGAAAAAGCGAGGCAGATATTAATGATATTCTCACTTTGTTTAAGAGTTTTGTGAAGAGTCAAAGGCCTCAATTGGACATTGAGAATGTTGCCACAGGTGAAACTTGGTTTGGAGAGATGGCTTTAGAAAAGGGTCTATGCGACGAACTAGCTACTAGTGATGACGTCCTATTGGAGTTTGTAGACAATGGATACGATGTATACGAGGTCGCATACAACCCACCTCCTGAGGGTATACCAGCTCTAGCTGGAATCCCTGGACTTTCTGATACTGATTTGAATGGTTGGCGAGGAGTGCTTCGATCTGCGGTGAAAAGTGTAGTCTCGGAGGTTAAGGACGAGCTTGTTTCAGGTCTGACTGCCAATTTGAACGAGGCGAATTCTATACAGAGGCAGTATATGGCGAAGGACCCAACTGATGCAGCTGGTAGAGTGCAAGCTAGAGAGTAGAGAACAGTAAACAAAATATAAGTAATTTTAATCATCTAGATGAGTGGATTTCGAAAAGATATATGAATATTCATATAAGTACATCAACTGCTACTTTACAGATTCCTCTCTAGAGTTGTATGAGTATTTCTCATTAGAACCAATGGGCACAGTCTTGGACCAATTCGTTACCAAGAAGTCCACAAGTACCGACGCCAAGTAAAAATCGAGGAATATTATTGACCTTTTGTTCATCCTGCACACTTTTCAACAGTATGATAGGAAGTAGACCATACAAAAACGGTGCAATTATAGCACCAGAAATATGCAAGGGGGCTGTAAACGCCTCGTCTCCTCCACTCGACACGAATAGAGAAACTGCTGCTGGTGGCAATACACTCATTAAAACTGATTGAGTTGAGAAATTGCCTTCGATGGTACACGCCTCGCCTGAATCATTTGATGCGGTTGAAATGGCACTTTCATATTCTTCAGCAAGAGACATAACACACCCAATAGAGGATCCAACAAAGGATGATGCTGTAAAGGCAGCAAACATAACCCCTCCTGCACCACTTGACAGTGACTTGTCAACTCCTACAATAATGAAATCCAGCACATGTAGCATGAGTAAAGAAAAATGCGCGCATGATTAAACATTCCATTTCACTTTTTCTTATAAAGACTTACCACCTCCGAGCACAGCATAACACCAAGCGACGTACATTATCAGTGGAATAAAGGATCCTAACGCAATAGCAATAGTGCTTTTCGTTCTATCAAAATCTAATAATTTCGTCACCGATGGTACAATGTTCTGATATATAAGATTCGATAGTATCAAAGGGATCGTAACAGAAAGAGTTCCCGAGAGTACATCAGGTGCAGATGCAGTTCCTGGCGTCAGGAATACATCCATTAGACCACTACAGTGTCCAAGACTTGGGAGGAGCAATGCCAGGAAGCTAGAAAAGAGGCTGGTTGTGATGGCGCATGGAGAAGAATTTAGGGGATACATGCAAAAATGCCATCATTATGAAACGAAACCATAACTCACACCATGACTCCAACATTGCTCAATTTGTTGATGCCCTCGTTATTGGTAGTGCAGAATGCCACTGCTAACATGATAGAATAGAGGAGAGTGCTTATCGTAGGATCAAGATTCATACCAGGAAGCAATTGAGACACAAACGATCCTACTTGGACCATACCATATGAAAGGAAACAGCTATTCATTAAAAGAGAAGCGCCACCAATGACCGTACCACTCGTAGATGTAGTTTGCATAGCACAATCCGCAAAATCCTTGAAACTACTTGGGACTTCACAGTCGCTATTTTCATGTAGATTTATAGCCACGTTCGCAATCATCAATCCAGATAGAAGATTGTACAGATACACTCCTGTGTTATTTCCAATTTGCAGCAGAGATGATGGGTTAGATAAGATACTTACACAGGTGTAAATAAATGATTACAATATGATGAAACATTACATACCCACAAATAGAACAGAACCCCATGCCATGCCAACGCTACGTACAGCCTCAGGCAATACAAAAATAGATGAACCAACAGTATTACCAGTCACAAGTAATGATGCCGACAACACTTTCGTAACTGCATCAACTGTTTCACTTGATGGTATCAATACTGATTTCGCTCTGATCTCGTCGATAGATTCAAGTGTAGCCACATTCGAGATCTTCAAGGACGTCCGCCTCCTTTTATCTTTGATTTCATTTTCAGAAGGCTGCATCTGTATTGCTGATGTTCGATGTCTTGTTACACTTTTCTTCCAGATAATATTGGACGAAGAGAGTATTGGCTTCTGGAGACTTATTGTTCTGTGGCAGATTCGGCCATGTTGGAAGGCTATTGATGAGGCGACGGAGATCAGTATGACGCAGAACTTCATGGTAGATGCAGTTATTATTGGCTCTTTTGGTTTGTTGGTTTGTTAGTTGTGTATGAATGAGACGACTACTTATTACTATCCAACTCAATCCAACTCTTGAGTTATGTATTTTGCATCTTGGATATCAACGTGTGTTCTTCTCCTTCTTTCTTGTGTTGATTATTGGGTGTCGGGTCAAGGTCGGGTGTTGGCGTGTTCGATATTTGTTCGCGCGTGTGGGCCATTTTTTGAAGCCCCTCTTCTTTTCTCTTTCTTCCGGTACCATAAAAATAGATTAGTGATGAGTGTGAGAGAAAATAAAATGCCGGAATATTGTATCTACTAGATAAATACTTATAATCTGTAGTATTACCATATCTACGTAGAGCCATGGTGCCGGCCATAGAAGAGTGCTGCAAGATTTATTTGCGTTGGAAAGGATAATAATTACATAGATTTAATACCTAGAAAATCGTTACTACTATCTTCTAAAATACTCCTGCCTCGCTCTCGCATTGACGACGGTGGTCCCGTTTCCCATTTTCTAGGCTCGAATAACTACTGTTGACCTGTGACACAAATACAGAATATTCAAAGTTACATCTACATCATACTCACATTCATCTACAGAGGAGAGATGAAGTCACGAAATACGATTGTAATCCTCGCTCTCCTCCGAAAAACTCATGCACAGACAAGTAGCATCTGCAGCGGTGCAGCAGACAGCTCCTTCGTCGTCATCCCAGGCTCAGGTTGTAAACAATACGTCCAGTGTTTGAATCAAGAGGCTAGCGCTCAATTAACTTGTGCTGGTGACACTATTTTCGATTCAGTGGGACAGTATTGTAATTGGGCCACTAGTGTCAATTGTGTCGAACCCGAAGAAACTGCACCTGATACTACTGATACTTTAGTAGAATCAACCGAAACGGACGAGGATAGTTCAGCAGTGGAGAAATCTGTTGACTGTCCCACCCCATGCTACGGAAAGAATGGTTTTGTAGGCCTCCCAGGAACCGAATGCAAAGAGTACGTTCAGTGCACTGATGGTAAACAAATGTCCGATATCATGACTTGTTCAACCGGTACAATCTTTTATCAAGCTGGGGGGTATTGCGAATGGACTAGTTCCACAACTTGCGAAGAATCCCCGTGTATCGAAGAGCCCATACCAACGTCTGCCCCCGAACCTACCGATGCACCTACTGTGAAACCTACTAGTGAAGTCACCGTTGTATCCCCCAGTCCAAGTATTGCCGGAGAGGCTGCTGCTGCTTCTAATGAAACTGATACGTCTTCAACAGGAGATGTATCTACAAACAGTACCACCGTTAGTAGTGGATCGAATACTACTACTAATGGAAACGACGACACAGGTGTCATTATTATTGAAGACGACAGAGTAACAGTGAACTGCTCAATGCCATGCCTTCCGGGGAGCATTGGTTTCTTCGTCAGGCATAAAACAAACTGCAGCAAGTATGTTCAATGCAACGGTGAAGAAATTGTAGAGGAATTCGAGTGTCCAACTGGTACAATATTTCTTTCCGATGGATGCAAAATTGTTGATAATAGCACATCCCTGGTTTATCTTGTTCGGGAGTGAGTCTAGTACATAGTTCCTTTTCATTGAAATTGTCTAGACTCGAATATTTTTCCTAACAAATTTGTTTACATTTGATTTGATATAGCCAAGAGTGTCCTGACGTGATTTGTTCAGATGGAACGGACAACACAAATAATGGAGATAATATCAATTCGCCTCTGCCATCGGCATCCTCGCCAACAACGAGTGTAACAACTGATATGATGCCTGACACTCAGAACCCTACGACACAGCCGCTCCCTACACAATCTCCTCTACGTAAACCTTCCACCTACGAAGTCATGCGAAAATATCTATTTCAACGAAAAGATATTATGGATTCCATTGTATTCCAATCACAATATGGTCCAAGTGAGGAATACGCACACATTGACATGATGAATGCTCTCAATGTTGCAGTATATCAACTTCCCATATCTTTGGCATTTTTCAATGGAGCAAACTCTGAATTGGCCGGCATCAACTATGGTCTTGTTAATTTAGCAGCTATGTTAGCTAATGCCATGGTAGAAGGAATTAAGAATGACTCTTGCGATGAATGGAATACTGATGATATTGATGGAAAGAACTGGAAGTTTCCTTTGTCCAATAGTTGCGGCCAATATGGGAGGATGTATCAGAGAGAAACTTGCCGTGAGGATGTTGATTCTATGTGCCCAATTATCAATTCGATGAATACAACAGCTCTCTCCGGTCCATCAACACATGGCCCTAATTTGAAGGGTCCTCCGCCGTTTACTTGTGGGCCAAAGCCAAAAGACACACACATTGGTTATTATGATTCTATGATCGATGCGATTGTCCCATCTGCTTTTGCTAACTCTCTTGGTAGGACCGGTGTCGAAGGTTGTTGTTGGTAAGTTCTAACTGCGACATTCACTCTTTCATTTCTACACTTTCGCTTACTCTTCTCGATTCATGTCTAGGTGGGGTAGAGGAGCACTTTTTACTAGAGGAAGATGCACGATGAGCAAACTTAACAAATACCTAGGCAAGCAAGCTGCAGACGAGGGGTATAATGCACCCTATAGATATATAGATTTCTGTCAAGACCCCGGCGCAATCTGTTCGAGTTATCTCTCCCGAGAACTTCGTTGGACTCTTGCGTTCCTAGAATGGGCTGATGAGGTGCAAAGCTATAAACACATAGATTACATGACTGAAAAAATTACATGGACGTATTGGGATAGATTGGAAAAGTTTGTTGATGGGGGCATGGTAGACAATCAATTCTTTGATCAGATTGTCAATATTCTGGTTCGAAAATGCCACGACGGTACATGCAACGACAACGAAATTCCATTTGAGGAAGAAAGGAAGAATAACTTTCGCAGAATCATTGGAGAAGTATTCAATCTGCCATTAAACGAGAACATGGTTGACATTGAGACTAGGCGGCCATCAAATCTGCCTACATCTAGACCAACAAAGAAAAGAAAGCAGGAACAGATCCTTGCATTGCCACCGAGTTCATCAAAAAGACTGGCAAGTGTATGTTCACTGCTGGTAACAGCTGCCTCGGTGATTCATTTGTTTTCTATGCATTAGTCTGTAATATTTACATATTCGTTACAACATTTCTGGATAATTAGTAGAGTGGCATTTAGAATACAAGTGTATTTCGAATGCGCGGCGCTGTTGTAATCCAAACTTCTGGAAACGCTAGATGCGATGTGATGTCTCTGGGCTGAAAATCGCCAGTGCCTATTATGATAGAGCGAACGGAGGTAAACTTCAACTATTACACGTATTCATACTGTATCGTAAGACAAAATTTCATTACAGCTTAGACGTCTCTGATTTCAAGCAGATGACAGTATTTCCTCTGCCGGAATTATTCTCAAAAAGCTCAAATGCTTTCGCATAATCTTCTAGCATGATAATGTTATCTGCTCGTGGTTCTATTGATCCATTGACCATAAAACTCATGATCTCGTTCATATTGCTACGAAAATCCAACGGATTTTGGCGTGCCCAACGACCCCATAGACTACCGACAACCATTGCTTCTTTAATAAGGAGTAACCCCGGTTTGATTGGTTTCTGTCCCGCAACAAACCCTACGAGGCATATCTTCCCTAAAGGCTTGACCAATGAAACTAGTGCATCCTGGAACAAATCGCCATTCACAACATCCACAATGAGAGAGCATCCTGATTGTTTAGGACGGTAATTTATGAGAAAAATCATTTGAACACATCAGCACCACATCAGGTTAATTGTAAGCAATCACCTTGTGGATGGCCCAATTCAGCGGCAGCAGTTTTTGCATCGGCCTTGAACTTTTTATATGATTCTCTATCTCTGCCATAAAACAATACTTTATCGGCTCCAGCCAAACTTGGAAGTGTTCCTTTTTCTTTACTACTCACACCCGCAATCACTTTAGCTCCCATTGCTTTGGCCAGCTCGACTGTTGCCATTCCTACACCGCCAGATGCTCCGTCAACGAGGACCAAATCATTAGAACCTACATTACCAATCACTTTTAAACTATGATAGGCGGCGCAATAATTTCTACCCAAGTTAGCCACAGAAGATAAATGCAATTCCTCCGGTACAGGAAATACAGCCGAAGCTGAAATACTAACTACTTCAGCCAGTGCACCAGTTCCTCCTGCGCCGTATGGGCAGAGGGCAGTATTGCAATAAACGCGATCTCCGATATTTATCTTATCGTCCGATACATCGGTTCCTTTTTCAATGACTACTCCGGTAACGTCCATGCCTGGGATGTATGGAAGTTGTGGTCTTATTTGATACAACCCCTGTGAAAAAGAGTTGCATCGTTATTGAGTGATCATAAAGGGGTGAGGATATGATGCATGATGATGTATATGATAAAAAATACACGAGTCAAACGGTGATACGACTCTGAAAGCAACTAATGCAGTCACGTCTCATGAATGATGTGCCTTTCGTTGGGATTACCTGTGCTTGTAAAAAGTCGGGATATTGAATACCTGCATAGTGACAGGAGACGAGAACTCCGTCGTTTCTTGGTTTGGGGGTTGCCACTTGTTCTAACTGAATGACATCACGAATAGGAGATGGCTTAGATACTGGTTTGCCGCTCTTATCCAGCGCAGCGAAGCGATGGCATCGAACGGCACGCATTGTTGCTGCCTTCATTGTAAACCTGCTGAGAGTGTTAGCTTTGAGCGGTCAGCGGTCCGTCGCCGCCCGGTCGTCGGTAGGCATGTTGGAACAGGGCGTCGCGCCCCCATGTAGACTTCTATTCTGGCCTCAAACGCGCGGGAAGTCGATTTTGTGACGTGTCAAGTCCAAAATGATGACGTATTATGACGTATCAAGTGAGGGAGACCTAACTTCGAGTAGAGGGGCGCGCGTCCGGGGCGATACGCGCCCCCATGCCAGATATTTTGCGCCCGACCCGTCGCCTCCGGTCGCCGGTCGTTTGTCGCCCAGTTCGTCGCGTGTCGCCCGCCGCCGCCCGTCACCCGTCGCGTCACCCATCTCACATCTTGCCCGCCATTTTTTGTTCCAATCATTTTTTTTCTTTCCTCAAGACTCAAGACGAACACACTCAAACAACTGGCAAATACCAAATACCCAACAGCCAGCTCCCTGTCTGCAAAACAATCAAGTGCTAGAGCTACTAGCTGGAATTGCTGTTATTCGGTTACTCTCATTCATATCACCCGTACTACATATTGCGGCCATTTTTGTTGATTGCCACAACATACAAACTTCTGGTGTACCGGTGACACATAATTTTACAATCACAACTAACCAACAATAATATGGGAGGTGGAAGCTATTCACGCAAACCTGGTGCTCGCTCCAAAATTAAGAAATACAAAAGAAAAACATGGCTCTGTCGCCGTGCCAAAGACACGGACCAAATCCAAGATGAAATAGCCCAAGCCTCCGCCACCGGTACCCCCGCTGGTAAATTCGAATACGACGACGACTTACCAGGTGGAGGACAATTCTACTGCGTTGAGACCGGGAAACACTTTGCTGATGCCAAGGCATTGGCAGATCATAAAAAGAGTCGGTATTATAAGAGACGGTGTAAAGAGTTGAAGGAGGAACAGTATAATCAGGGGAGTGCAGAGGCTGCTGCGGGGATGACGAAGGAGGTCTTACCACCTGCTCATGGGGGGAAGTAGGAGAGGGTGTTTAAACAAATGTAGAGAACATATGATGCTATTATGATTTCGTGATATTTGCGATCAGCACATCATGACACAACATTATTATCATACACATGAGTCTTACCGTGACAAATTTATTCCAACGTGGTGTTGTCAAAAGTTTCAGTTGTCAAATTTGCAAATTTGATCATAATATCCAGTTCTACTAATTAAATTCTGAGAAAAGTGATGTTCAAATATTTCATTTGACACCAGTTACTGTAGGTAGGCGACTGTAATCTAAATGCATTAGTTGGTGCATATTACTTGCTGAACAGAAGAAGCAAACTACCCCAAACTATCACTCAACTCCTTACTTCAGTTCACCTTGGTCGCGTCTTGTTATGAAATTTGTCTATGATAGCAAAACACTATCTGCATTCACTATTGAATAGTTAGTTGATTCTTCAACAAGTAGCTGTAACCACTTGCATCATCTTCGCTACTCATCTTCCCATCACTTGCCATCTTCTCTGTATCTAACAATCCATACAAATTCTTAACAACACTAGCAGCAGTACCAACAATATCATTCAGCATATTCATTGGCATTGAACTTGACATTCCCAAGCCCTCTACAGCAAACTCATCATTCATCGCCTCATCTATGCCCCCACCACCTAATGTGTGTACTCCACAGACCATTCCTTTTGGATCAACTGAAACACACACTCTACTAGAAGCACACGCCTCTTCCTCAGTTCTCGCATCCACAACACAGAAATGGCGAATACGTTCACCCTGTGGAGCCGAAAGGACCGAAACAGTAACCACCAGCGGACAGTCCTCTGCTCCTGGTGGAGGCAATGCCTTTCGGATATCTCCCTCAACAATCAAATCATTATTACTGCTCCCACCCTGCGATGCAAAGTTGTTATTACTTTCGCTCTTATCATCACTCCGCACCACGGCACTCACACGCGGTAATAATGTACTCCGTAAACCCTCACGCATAGCCATGGCACACGCATCTAACACACATCCATCACATCGGAAAATAACTATATCCACCGAAAGTCTCCACACATACTTCCCCGGACTTATAACCAATTGTCTATAATCCACGGCATGCGGTACAACCAACCGTTGTAAGAATGAGGTCAGTTGAGATTCCCGTTCACGCAATTGGCGTTTCTGTGCACTGGCATTATTTCTACCGAAGCCGGATGAGGAGGATATCATGTCAAGTCCACCGGCCAAGGATGAATCGACGGAAACTTCCAATACACCTTCATTCGGTTTATTCGGCGATGGTCTTACTAAATCAGCCTTGACGGAACATAGAATATCCGTTGCTGATCCTGGGAGGTGGATACGGGCCGATCCATTGGATAGTACTAACGACGATGATGATGATGATGATGTTTGTGATGATTTTGTGTTGTTGCCGGTGCTTTTTTTGGAGCTGATGGAGTAAGGTCGATGTTCGAGACGTGTTCGTCCGTCTATTCGGAAATCGTGGAGGGAGGATTCTATGATGTAGTGTGCTTCTGTTGGGGATATGGCCATCATGGTTGTAAAGTAGACACGAGCACGAGGAAGTAGGAAGTTGTGGTGGGGGCGGGTTTGTGTTTCTGCTGGGTACCTATAAGAAGTCGATTTAGAGGGCTCTCTCTCCCCTGCTATGGTATTACCATAGGTACATACTGCCTCCTGCTGCCTCCTAAACATCGACGACAAACAACACACAACACCACCAACCAACCCACAACCTCCCCCACAACCTTACAACACACCTCACACCTCACAACCTCTCACAACTCACACACGAAACACGAACACAACCACTCATAGATTCTATTCTCCAATGCCAAAACCAACATGGCCGGCCAGCTGGCAGAGATGAGGCATCGGGCTACAGAGAGAGAATGATCATCTCTAGAATCAGGTGACAGCATTATTCATCTGCCTTATTGACCCAATCTGAAGACCATTATTATTTGCCATCCCCAAAAATAAACATCAGTGCCCCAACACACAACACACCACATCATACACACATCAATAATGGCCCCCGATCCCACAATCAAACTAAAACGGTCGGTGCTCCGCCGCGTCGTGTCCACCAAACTGGAGGCCCTCAAGCGAGGTGACTTCTACGTCCGCAATCACCTAGGACCCGAATGCTACGGCCCGATAGTGGCCGAGGCCAAGGGATTCCTTGACAGCCCCCTCTATCGACACTACTCGGAGTCATTGGCATCCGCCGCCGCATCTGCACCTTCAACTGCTGCGGCTGCTCCTCCCCCGCCGCAGGACCTGCCCCCTCCCCCCTCGCTCTCTGAGGACCTCGAAACCTTTGTTCACATCATCGCCGCATCCATCCTCATCGATGCCTCCATGCGCGGAGAAAACGCCGGCGAATCTGACCCCCGATTCATCAAAAAGAAGAAGAAGCTCCTCACCAAAACCCTCAAAGGGATAAAATTCATGGAATTCACATCTCAAATATGGAGGTACGACTGCATAGCACGGGGCGTGAACGTTCCCCCCGAAGAAGAGAGCGAAGTCGAGCAGGACAACAGTAACAACTCCGATTCCAACAGTTCCGACGACTCCGATCAGGATAACACCAGTGTCACCACACACACTTCCGCCGATGGATTTTCGACGAGTGCCTCCAATAGCAAACGACACATTGGGAATACCAATAATAGCTCCAGTTTGTCAGATAGGAAGAAACTTAAAAAAGAGAAGAAGAAGGCAAAGAAGGAACGGAAGCATAGAAAGAGGGAGGAGAAGCGAAAACGGAAGGAGGAAAGGAAGCGGAAGAAATTAGAGGGTAAAAAGAAGAAGAAACGAAAGAGGGAGGAGAGAGCGGAGGATATGGATGAGAGTAATAGGGGGGATGATTATCAAAATAATATGAATTCGGATGACGAGCCGGATAATATTGCGGATGAATCGCATAATACAAATGGCAAATTGGAAGAAGACGTAGAAATGCGAGAGGGCGAAGAGGAATCGGTCTACGATTATGAAATAGAACATGCCACCAAAGAAGAATTTGAAGCCTTTCGTAGTGATGTATTGGCCAAAATTCCGGATAGAATCAAGAAACGATTTAGAGAGGGGGGCTTTTCGAAATGGGGGAAAGATTGGTTACCGGTGTTGGAGATTGGACCTTTTGATGTGGAGCCGGGGCCTGTCAGGAGTATGTGGATGGAAATGTTTCACAATGTGAGTGCACATCTTTTATGAGTATTGGTTTTGCATCTATGAAGAAATGTACATTGCCTGATTTACAAAATATTGTTACAACTTTTCGTCTTACAGACTCGTCAAAGTGGCCGAGAAATGACTCGACTGGTATTTTGGTATGGTGTCAAATACGAAGACAGAGGTCAAGCCTACAGTTTTGTCCCCTCAAATAAAATCATATCCTTTGATGAGGGAGAAAAGAGTGGTCATTGCAAAATGCCAAAAAAGATTAAATCAAAAATGGAGAAGGGGTTGAAACTAACCAAGACTGAAGAGCAGATTGAGCGTGGACTGAGAGAGCTGCAGCTTGATATGCAGAAAGACAAACGTGATAGAATTCAGTGGATGATGCACTTTCAGGAGGAATATGAATTAGCCGAATCAATGCCAGAACCTAAACCAGAGTCACCGGAAGCAGCGATTTCCATAGATGATGATGTTGAGGAAGTGAAGATCAAACGAAAACCAGGTCGACCCAAAAAGTCTGAATCTCTAAAGAAAGACGAGGATCCTAGTTCAGAGAAACCAGTGAAACGCAAGCCAGGTAGACCCAAAAAATCTGAATCGAAAACAGACGAAGATGCACCAATAAAGCGTAAGCCAGGGCGACCCAAAAAGTCAGACGCAGAGAAAGCAAAAGCCAAGAAAGCCAAAGCAGAAAGTGCTAAAGAAAAGAAGTTTGAGATTGTTGACGAAGACGAAGATGATTTTGCCTTCTTGGACTCCGATGATGATGCCGACAAAGATTACAATGAGAACACAAGTGACAGTAGTGACGAAGACGCAGATGATGAGCTGAGCAACGCTGACCAGCGCAAACGCAAAGCAACTGATGAACCGAAAAAGCGAGGAAGAAAAAAGTCGAAACCACACCTTACTCCAGAAGAAGAGAAGGAAGAACGTCGGCAAAAGGCTGCAGAATATCGAGAAAAGAAACGCCGAGAGAAAGCAGAAGCACTGGGTTTAGACTATGTGCCAGGGAGAAAGAAGTCTAAAAAGAAACTATTTGAAGAAGAGCAAAAGCGTTTCACAGAGTGCGAAGCCATTTTCCAGCCCTTGATTGAGGATTTAGAAAAGGCTAAAGAGGAGCACAATGCCGAATCTGCCATTAGCACCATAGAAAAGATTACTGCAAACGTGGAGATGCTGACTCCTCCATACCTACGAACATACCCACTGGGGATGCTGGTTAGAGATATCCGTAAAGCATTTGAAAGTTCCGACCCCGAAGTGAAGGAGCATTGCAAACGTCTAACTAACGAAATGAAAAGGGTCTACAACCTGAAAGAGAAGAGCACTCCCGATGATTTTGTTCCAAAGAAGCGTTCTGATAAGAAACCTTCCTCTCGAAAGTCAGATTGCATTCAAAAGGTTGAATCGGTTAATGATGTCTCTATGACGGATGCTGTGAAAACGGAGGACACTTCTACTTCGTATCCCAATCAGACTTTACGCACGTCTGAAGTTGTAACAACTGATCCCGTGAGGACTGATCCTTTCAAGTCTGAACCAACAAAGCAACCGAAGAAGGCCTTTTCTATTAAGGGCATGTTTGAAAAGCCGAAGCCCATTCCAAAACCGAAAGTTGCACAAACACCGGCTGTCATTATTTCTGGTCCTGTCTCGCCAAAGCCCAAATCACTGCCGGCGTGGGTGACTGGCCCAGCAATGAAAATGGACGAATTCCACGAGCAACATGCCAAGGAAAGAAATCTTGCTTTGGAATTCTTGAATGATGCAGCTACCCTACCATCTCACAAAATTGACCCCATGAGCATATCTCAAACGCTGGAACTGGCTATTTTTGCGGAAACAAAGCTGCGAGGAAGAGATTGGAACCAGTACTGGGAAAAAGTCCACGATGTCGTGGCAATGCTCTCTCCTGGAAAGGACCAACCTAATGCAATCATGCTTGGCATTGCACGTGGAGATTACCAAGATCCTTCTCAATTGGTGACTCTATCAAGGAGAGAGATTAATAGTTTGAATCAGCAGCGGACAAAGAGTTTAATATAAAGTGAAGTGCATGCAACAATGTATAGCTGATGAAGAGTGTTGCTTGATCACTTTAGGTGTACTCATATACTTTCATTGATATATTCGACAGTTACACAAGATTACCAATTACTTGAATAACAATAAAATTAGTTCTAGTTAATTTACAAGTCCAAGAAATCTAATAGATCGGGTTACATAGTTCTTATTCGTCGTGAGAGATTGCGAGACACAAGTTAAGTGGAACCAGATTTTACACTCTTGCATTTCCTGTCTGATTCTTCAACGGCAGTGCCTTCAATGCTTTCTTCAAACACCCAATGTTGTAATTGATCAAGCTCTTCTTCTTAAAATTTTCAGCTCTAGTTAAACACACTAATGCTAGCATTGTATCCACCTCCTTCAGATAAAGCACCATACCATTGCTTAAATGTATGGTGCTGGATGATTCTGAATCATAAGCTGATGCACTGCCGGCATCGGAGTCGTTCACCACGTCTTCTTGGGCTAGGGGGCTAATTTGACCCACTAACTTTCCTAACAATTCATCATCGCCATTGCCATCTACATTTTGAGTGGCAAATTCATTTGAAGTTTCATTTTCCAACGCATCGTGTCCATCTAAAACCTTCTTACTTTCAGCCCCGTCTCCTTCTAACGGCGGTGCTTCTGCAATAGGCTTACTCTTAGGTCTAACACCACCCGTCCCATATATTCCACTAACATCCAAGACCACATCAATCATATCACTGCACAACTCCACACTTTGCATATCCACGGGTGTCGAATCTGTGGATATGTACAATTTACTAGCGACATCAAACAGATACGCCTTCTCCATAGAGCACGTACTCACGAGCACATTCAACAGATGCTCTAACGTGGGCAATTCGGGAATAAGCCGCTGCACCACCCTGCTAAACGCCTCGAACACCGAATGATCATAAATGCTTGTTAAATGATACGAAATGGGTACAGCATCATGCGATAAAAATCCGGCATCTGCCAATTCATCCGATACCTGCTGCATCACATCCCTTCTGCAGTCGTACTTGGCCTCATCACTTAGAAATAATTCACCATCCACCTTATGAACAAATACCTCAATTGCAATCGATGGATTGGCCCGCACAGCTCTCGTAACTGTATCCGTAAAACTCTGCAATACGTGATCATACGGTTCATCCTGTGCGTCAAGCACAAATATCAAGGCTGTCGCATTGGCAAATATTTCGTCGGATGTTGCATTACTTGCAGAATGCGTAGACCCCCCCTCTCCCATTTTCTCTGCGTCCTTCTGCTGATACTGATCGCCGGGAAAGTCGAAAATGGTGAATCGACACAGAGGTGTGTGGTCAACCACTGCGCGTTCCAGTAATTGAGTGGCCTCCAAACGAAACAGTGTTTCGTGGGGGGACATTTTATGAAACACAACTCGTTGAATCGAAGTTTTTCCGGAACGCCTCGGTCCCATCAACAGTATGCGGGGTAAGGCTGAGATGGTGGGGTCATCGAAATCCACAGCGGGGTTGGGGTTTTGACCGAGGTCATCTTCCGGGGGAAGGTAAGATGAATCGTCATTGGGGGAGGCGTCCCCCGAGGAAAGGGACTCGGAGGCATGGGAGGCGGGTGAGTCATAGTATTGGGGAGAGGCGTAGTAGGCTGCCATGGCTTGTTTCTTGTTTGACCTTGGTTTGACGATGTTTGGGTCCGTCGGGGCGGGACGGATCGGAATCGGAGATCGGGCACAGGAGGGCACCCAAAGTGTCCCCCCCTAAATTTTGTAGACTGGTGTCCCGGAAGTGTAACCCCCTACGTGGCTAGGTAGGTACCTAGACTGCTCATCTTTTTGCTACATAAGTATAGCATTACCCTCCTCAAACCCCTAAAGTGTATCCCCCAAATCGAGTCTACCTAATAGAAAGTGATCCCCAGGAGGGTTACACTTCGCAGCCCGCCCCCATCCCCCATAGCCCATAGACATCGCTATTCGCTATGGATTGTCCCCATCCCAACCCAAATTGATTCTGATGAAGCCTTTGTCAATGATTCCTTCCGCAGCATCCATCACTACTATCACGTGGCTCTTCGCAGGCATGCTGTGCCTCATCATCACGACAGCTTCGTCATCACCCAAAATAACAGACAGAACAGCCCTCCCACCGCGGATCATGCAACAATCTACGACCCCCAACGCAGACTTTCTGACACTGAATTCTGCCGCTGTCCTAAAATCAATAGAAGATCATGTGTTCTCAAAGCCCGTCCAGCGCAATATGCACAAACTGTTCTCCTCGCGTGTCAATTACAACGGCCAGGAACACTCATACCCCTCACTCCAATACACCTTTGATGGGTTTTGGAGTAGTTGGAAGGCCGGTATGAAGAATAAAGTACTGTTTGGGGGTGATACTATAGAAAGGAATATGACAATTCAATCTTATGCGGACACGGGAAAACGATTGCCAGATCAAGCAATTATAATTTCAGGTTTTGAATATGGATTAGCCAACATGGCTGCATTCTTATCACAAGTTATGGTAGACGGGATATATGTCGACGAATGTTCATCTCTTACTTCAATGTCAGAAAATAAATGTATGGAATTGTCAGAAGAAGAGAAGTGGGCTGTCCCTATTGATAAGTGGCAATCTGAAGTCCAAGAGTATTCTCTTAGAAATTGGAATTACAAAGAACAACTCATTGAGTTTGTGAATGGCGGCATGAACCGACTGGAATATCACGACTCCAATATCAAAATTGATTATAGTTTTATACATTCTGTGTCTGGAGTCTTTCGCGTGGGTTGTCATGATGTTGATACTGAAGGCAGAAGGGGAAATTGTCCTTCCTCTACCAAAGGTACTGTAAGAGGAATGTCAGAGAGAAGGACAGCATTTTCGGTGGCTTTAAGTATATTGCGCATCCCTCGACTGAGAGAGATGGAGGTTGTTCAGACAACATTAGAGAATTTCAAAGAGTTTAAGGAGGGATTTGTGGAGAATTTGTTGTTGTATAGAAGTGGAGAGGAATTTTATCCCTCACAGCGTTGTACGTGTATTGTGTTAGTATTTTCCCACGAATATTCTCTTTTCTCATGACAATATTTCACAACCTCCCAAACTTCAACTGTCATTTCTCTTTAGATAACTTTGATGAATTGGTCTCGGCAATAGAATTATTCTCAAAGCCACCAGAAAATATAACAATTCCATACCCCAACAGCAGAAAGAAATACTTTCAATCACCAGACCATGAACCTTTTTACATGGGCGAACCTTACATGAAACATGGTCATAAATATGGTACGTTCTCATACTTTGTTATGGCTACTACATCATCTTTATCCAAGTACACCTTATAGCTCCTTACGTTCTTGTTACATGTACAATGATACAGGTCTAGGAAACATTGCTTTATTCTTTGCAAATGGACTACAATTGAGTATTGAAAAGGATGATTCGTGTGATGAAATAAATGAACAAATGACTGATGACAAATTTCCAATATCTAATAGCTGTGGGCAGCGTGGTTTAAGCTATCAAGATATGGTTTGTTCTGATGACACGACCATGGCATGTGCAGTAGATTTGGATATGGAGTTGACAGCTGCGACGTTTAGTAGAGAAGTTGGATCTCCTCCACCATTGACATGTGCCCCGAGATCTCAAATGCCATATACAGGTTATTGGGATACAGAACTCATACGTGAAGAAAATAGTGAAGCTTATGCTAACGAGAATGGGCGAGTGGATGTATCTGGATGTTGTTGGTGGGGTCGGGGTGTCCTTCAAATGAAAGGAGTTTGTGCGTTTGGTCGACTGAATTATTATGTTGGTTCATCCGCTAGAGGACGATCGAGGCTGTACGACATTGATTTCTGTGCAAACCCAGAAGCAATATGCGCTGGTCCACAGAGCCATGAGTTAATATGGACATCTGGCTTGTTCTCATGGATAGATCGTGTTCAATCGTATGATCAACCTGGATTCAACTATATGAAAGAGCTCCGTGAATTTGGAGATTCTGGGTTCAGAGATGAGGAGTTTATTATGAAGACAAACAATATAGTCCAGTGGGGATGTCATAATCCACCCTGCTTAAATACAGGATGTATTGGCTCAGCCACATGCTCAGATGCATCAGATGCATCAAGTGGTGACATTGTTACCAAGGTAAGCCACGAGATTCTTTTGTTCTATTTCAGCCCACTGAAATAAAGAAATTCCCCTCTCACGAAATGAGAATCCCACACTTCCAAAAGGCATATAGAACGATATTAGAAGTAAATCTATGGGATTTTCCACAGTCACCAGGCGTGAGTGTGTCTTTGACTGTAACGACTTCCTCTTTGCATTTAAATGTGTCTAAAAATGCCGTTTTGTCTGCATAGGGGAGCAATATGCCATCTCCTTCACCAACTAAATGCAAGATTGACTGCACTGACGAGCCAACGAATTCACCTCTCAATCCAACTATTTCTCCTTCAGGAACACCTACAAAGGATCCAACAGCTGCTCCGACCGATGCACCTACTTCGAAGTACAAAGAAAACAGGATGTATTTCGTCTACGTGAAGATGATCCTCGAGAACAAGAGGGAGCAAATTGAAAAGGAAATATTTTCCACTCCAGACTCTCCTGTCTACACGTTTGATGGATTTCTTGAAGCTCTTCGATACGTGTTCACTGAAGAACCAGATGGTTTGAAGTTCTTTTTAGGACAAGATTCATATAGCAATCTAGGTCATGGAATTGTAAATGTTGCTCTCTTCCTTGCCCACGGTAAGGATTTATGAACCTTGGTATGGTAGTCGAAATTTCGCAAAAATGTAACCTTACACCATGTCCAATACTTCTCAGCGTCTACAAGAGGTCTGCGATTAAATACTTGTCAACAACAGGTCGACCTTGATATCAAAGATCGTTGTCCAATGACTATAGCAGATGCAGAATGCCCTGTACTCGTGGAGTCAACAACCCGGAGAGGCATTTTTTTGAACCAAAGTCCATGTGATATTGGAAGGTAATAACCCAGACACAAGCAAGTTATACTTTTGGTTTTAACCTTTACGCCTCACATCTTGCATTTTATTTTGTCGCAAGGTTAAATTATATTTTTGGGAAACCAGCTCACAACGATGGAAGGGAATCTGCGCGTTACAATTTCAACTTTTGTTTACGTCCTCAAGTGATCTGTTATGATTCAACAGTACTTCCATCTGGAGACACCCAAAATACCGAAGAAATCAAGTATTTGATTGGCTTTATCGAATGGATGGATAGAATTCAAACGTATTCTTGGGGGTAAGTTATTATTCTATGCGATGTAGTCACGAGTCTCTGCATAATTGCTTACAATTGTATCCATTTTAGGAATTGGGACTATATTGAACGCCTTCATATATTTGTCGATGACGGCATGCGAGACTTATCTTTTGTAGACCAATTTAGTGATATGGTTGTCAATTCACCAGATGATGCACATCTACGGAAGGCAACCTTTAGAGCTCTTCTGCATATCTTGTTTGATGCATCAAATCCACCAAGCCCAAACGTTGGCAGCCAAGCAGTTATTATCCCACCAAATAATTACGACACAGGCAATCCCACTTCTCCTCCAGTTTATCAATCAGGCAAAAGTTACCCACCGTTTATCGTCACACAGACCCCCATGGAAATAATATCTCCCGCACCACCCGTGTCAACACCTTTACAAGAATCAAGCGAATCAAAAGGTGATGGCATTGAAGCATCCCTTAGTCGTGTCGATCTTCCAAAAAATACCGCCACTGTTGCCACTTGTTTAATGGCAACTTTCTGTGCTCTATTTGCTCTTGTACCTTTTCTATTTTCTTGAGGGATAGCGCAGAGATGGCTCTCGCACACTTTCATTCATTTCTATTTCAAAGCTTTTATGCTGCATTATATAACTGATCATTTCATAATTCCAACTGTAATACAATGATTGTTAATTTTTGTGTTTGTATATATTGATACGATCAAAGTGTATATCAACAAGAGCAGGTATTTCAAATGTGTCAGAATAGGTTGAGGTTTGACGTGAATCAGAATCGCTATGAAGATGCCATGTCAAGGATTTTATTGCGTGTCGAATGCTTGTTACGTGGCTCATGTTGAGCTCTGTCAGTTTGTCACTTATTTTGGCAGCATCGTCTTCCATAATCACAAGAAATGTTGGAACCTCCTTGTAACTAACTTTCTCCAGTTTTTGCAAAGAACACTGTTTGTCTTCTTGGCTTTCACATACTTTGTTACCATCACCATAAGCAGTACTTACAAATGCATTGGGATCAAATAAAAAAGCATCACTCTCACATACTAGATCATCTTTCGATCTGCAGCCCGGTGAACAATCCAAATACCAAGCTTTAATGTGCGGGAGGCTAGGAATATGAAGATGGCTATACAATGGAGCCGAGTGGCAGCCCATTAAATAGTGTATATTGATAGTATTTTCTGTTCTATGCATCATTGATTTTGTGATGGTCTTGGTTAAATGTTGGTTTGCTGATATGGGGCCTCGTTGGTGAATGACTCCGAGGTAAATCAGATGCGGAAAATTCAGTAATAGCAATGCAACAATGGCACCATCCTTTACCATCGTGCAAGTTGTTGTATGAAAAAGCCTGAACACAGCATGTCCTCCCAAAATATTGACGAGTGGCAAAATTGGAAGGACAAAGCGAAACTCTTTGTGTCCAGAAATAGAATGCAGCATCACATACAGAGTGATAATTCCTATAAGGGATGCTCTTGCTTTTGTACTTTCAGAAATGAATTTGCTTGATATCTTTGCTCCACAAAGTTCTTTAACGACAGCACCTATTTCTAATACAAATGGAACCAGAGTCACTCCACATATAGCTGGAATCCCTGCATAGATATACCACAAGAATGGGTGTGTCCCATAAAGAGACCCAAGGCCTGTTTTTGATCAATACAAAGAGAATATCAACAAAATGATCATCTTGGTCAAAGTTTGGCGTTTGTGAATACACTTACCCAACAGCACGTTGAAATGGAAATTGCCCAAGAAAGGTATGGCCCAAAAGCCGTACATGAGACGATCTATAAGGCAACCCAAACCAACCCCAGCTGCACCATACAGAGCACATAATCTGAATAATGTCAGAAACATTACATTGTAATTGAATCGACTTGAATCGTTGGACTTTTTCTCATGTGATTTTGTACTACGAATCGCAAGAATTACACCCATGGGAATCCATGCTGCTAGGGAAGAAAAACGGACGCATGCACTTAGTCCACCAATGACAAAAGCTACTCTCGCTTTCGGCCTGTTCACGCTAGGAGAGCCACCAAACAGTTCCTACACAAACAAGAACGAATAAACTGAGTGAATCATCTTTAGGCTGATATTACATTTCGTTCATAAATGAATATAAACTTACCGGACCCAATAGAACCATACCAACAGCCAAACACATAGTTTCAAAGCAATTGGCATATGTTCTTATCAATGCATATCCATTGAACCAAGATGTCAACGAGAGACATAAAGCCCAGAATGACCATGAAGTGGATTGATTATTATTAATAGCAGCAGCACCATCAAGTTTTTCTAACCGTGAAGCAATCAACCAGACGCACAAATCCGTTGGAGCTGCGACTATAATTGCATGTAAGAAGACTGGACCTTTGGAAATGATATACGATGCATGCTTCTGGACAAACTGCAATAGATAGTCATTTGAACTTGTTTGTACCCAGTCAAAGAATGATCGGCAACCAAGATAAAACCAATAGGTTGGGAGGATGGAGATGTACGATCGAATAGGGCCGTGTATTGCGTTAAGTAAAAAGATGTTGACTGAACTTTCATTTTCTATCGGGGCTGTCTCCGTAGATGGTTCCCATCGTCTGGTCCATTCCCATGTCAGGGCACACCCATGGCCACGCGGACCGAAAACTAAGCAGTAGGCTGGCTCTAAAGTCTGCCAATATTCATCGGGATCAAATTGAGTCCGTATGATCCATGCATTGACCAGACGATACACGCATAAGAGGAGGAAGACACTGGCAATCTTCGGTTGAGTTCGAGCATACTGGATGTTCGACATGGGGAGGTATGGGAGGCGATGTGGTGATCTGGGTGAACGATGATAGATTGATGATTGATGAGATTGATGATAGATGATATTATTGGCGCCATTACTGACAACAACCTGACACCTGACACGTACGCCTGACGCCTGACATACCTCAATAAGACTGTGGCAGCACAATCAATAATCAACAACCATGTCAAGATGAAGAAGTGGCACTAACAAATCACATCCACACCATAATAACAATGAACCTCTCATGGCTGATGGACTGGATTGGTGGTGCTAATGAAGTAACCGACAAAATTGATGACAATACACCTAAATTCATACCAACAAAAACCCTCTGCGAACGTGATTACATCATCATAGATATGCTTAACTCATCTGGGCACGAGATTGTTTCTTTCGCGGTATCAGATCCAGCACTACCAGATAATCCACTCGTGTTTGTAAGCAAGGGCTTTTGCGATTTGACAGGATATGCTTTCGATGAGATAGTTGGCAAGAATTGCAGATTTTTGCAAGGAACAGAGACGAAGAAGGAAGATGTTGATAGAATTAGAGCATCTCTGAAGGATGAGAAGGACTGCTCTGTGAATATCTTGAATCATAAGAAAGACGGGTCTACTTTTATCAATGAGGTGAGTATAATCATTGTGGACGAGCATAGAGTTGTACTACCTTGTGGATTATTGCTATGATGCACTCACAATTTACTGGTTGTGTACACACATTGTTGATCCAAAAGTTCTTTCTGACTCAACTACGAACACCATCAAAAGAGTTAGCTTACTTCATCGGGATACAGGTGCAGGTTGAACGTGCAGGGCCGGGACAAGCACCGAAAAATCCTGGTTAGTTTCAATTTTGTGTGTTTGACATGCATGTATAATCTAAATGAATGACTAAATATGTTATTGTGTAGGTTGGATTTACACTATGGGAAATCATGCTTAATGCTGGGTATGTGTACCAAAACAAAGAGTTAAGAGGGTAATACAACAATAATCTTTGTAGTGATTATATCATTGGATATAAGTAAAAAGTTATATGACAGATACTTGGCGTCACAATCTGTCACAATATAGGAAATGAATTTGAGGTAACCAAAAATGCACAAGCTACCCTAACACAATCACTGGATGATGACATCTAATATAACCACCCAGCTAAAGCACAACGCTCTTAAAGTCCCCTGAAGTGTTCCAATTGTTTGTACAACGTTTCATAGCTAGCCCAATCTTCAGCAGAAGTAGCTTGGCGCAACTTTTCTTCGAGTACTTGCTCTTCATCCTCTTCGTCAGAAAAGCACAAGTTAATAGGATTGCTACTATCACCATCAGAAGTGTTGGTCACAAGAGCAGCTGGCTCAGATTTTGTTGCTGGTTTAGCAGGAGCATTGCAACTAGAAGTAGTAGTGTCCACATCGAAAGAGACGGGCATGACTTCAACGGCTGTTTTCTTTGATTCATTAGGAAATGTCCCCGATGTCGACACAACTAGATTAGCAGATGTTGTTTGGGTGCCTTCCTTTTTCGACACGGGAAACATTGGCTTGTAACGCAATAACTCATCATCAGAATCTTCATCAGAAGAATCATATCTACACGCAGATGCACCTAGATCTAGTTTGGCAGATGGCATTTTGGCATCTGCTATGCGGGGAGTGTCTTCCTTTTTCGATACAGGAAACATTGGCTTGCAACGCAATAACTCATCACCAGAATCTTCATCGGAAGAATTTAAGCCATCATTGTATGCTTTCTTTTCAGCCTTCACAAAATGGAATGGGTTATTCATGTCTACAGGCTCGTCTTGAGAGGAACATACCTCTTCATCACTTTTGATTTTCTTTGTTGATGTTTTCTTGTTTGCTTTCAGAGCAGCGATTGTATCACTTAGCTTCTGTTCAAGATCAAAATCATCTTCAAACAACAAAGGAGCGCTTTCATCTCCATTATCAACGTTTAGGCGAAAAGCAGCAGCTCGCATTGCAATGGTTGCCTTTAAAGTCTCGCCAAGTACGCCAGCAAGATCCGCGTAGTTAATGGTGGCAGTATGACCAAGCGATGTGCCATCTGCTAGAATAACCCCAGCATTGCCTTCCTTGAGAGTGTTCACCTAAATATCACAACACAGCAATAAATTCAATGCTGAGTTCTGCCCAAAAATAATGCACATTCACTACATTTCATATCGTACATGTCTCATGACAACATCTGCAGTGTATGAAGTGTCGAGGTATCCAATCTAGAAGAAGTGATGAGTGAAATGGTTGGTAATGTTGTAACATTCAATGAATTAAGAGCAAGGAGATTGCATTTACCTTCACACCTTTTGTCTGGCCTAGCCGATGACTTCACATAGAAAACATGAGTGTATATCAATCATCCAATAACATAATCATACGTATTAACCAAATTAATCTCACCATCTTGATTCAGCCTGGTCATGAATCTGAGGATTATACCACCGGTCAAGGAACAACACATTATTCCCCTCCACTATGTTGAGCCCTGTCCCGCCTGACTGTACAGATGCTAATAGAAGACGACACTCGTCATTTGTTTTGAAATCATCCAAATCTCGAGATCTCTCTTCTTTGGGGACATCTCCGTCGTATCGACAACATTTGATACCATGCTCATACGTTAAAATGCCCTCTAAAAGGTCTAATGAACCTTTGAAGAAACTTAATATGAGTGCCTTTTCCGACTTCGGTACGCTACGAAACCATTCTACTGCTTTCTCGATCTTGGCAGAGGCAGTGAACCCACCTGTCTCAGATATTGATGTCTTGATGTCTTGACAGTAAATCTTGTTATCATCAGTGGAGGAGAAATGAAGACGGCTAGAGAAATCAAGGCAACGCGGACACTTATCGTAGCCTTTCTCTTCAAAGAGTTCAAGACAGCGTTCATGGGCCCAATGGCAGCAATCACTTCCGGCGGCGTGACAACGTACAGAGGACGTTGCAGTAATTTCAACAATTCTTCCCTTCTCATCATTGCCTCTGTTGCTATCATCTACATCCCAACTAGGCTCATCATCGCCCTCAAAAATGTTTTCATCTGTACGTGACCCAGAAGAACCAAGAATTTTCCTAAAGTCCAATTTTTCGTTCTCCTCCTCTCCTTCTTTAATCGCCTTGTGCTTCTCTGCGTTCTCGGTAGGGGTTAAAATGCTGCACAATACGCACACTTTGTTCTGCTCTTCTCTTTTTAATAGATGCTTCCTTGAAGGTGAAAATTGAAGTGTAACTTCCCTCCCCCTTGGAAGGACTGGGTGTATTAACGCCGCTCTCATACATGCCATACAGCTCATCATAATATTAACCATCTCCCTTTGCTTTCGACGATTATCCTCATCCTCTTTAAGCTGATCTAATACTTTGAGGAACACATATTCATAATATTCGTACACACCAAATTCACTAAGTCTCAAGGGAGCATCAATCACACATCGATGTCGGGATGGCAACTTATCCCCTAAAACATCCTTCTGCCTGCGGAGCATGAAGATTTTCTTCCACTCGCCCACATCCCTTATAATAGCAGTAGCACTTCTACCCGACGTTGCCTTATCCCACCATTTTACTCGAGCTGCTTCGTGTCGAGGATCGATGAAAGTCATCAGTGCACTCATATCAGAATTTGAATTGTTGAACGGCGTACCGCTAAGCAGGATGGTTCTCTTTGACTGTGCTCCTAGAGCAGCAGCACCCAATCCCCAGTAAGCCAGGACATTTCGGAGGAAATGGGCTTCATCAATGATAACGGTCTCAAAGACTTTCTTCAACTGAATTCGAGCAACAATGTTGGCTACCCGGTCTTGCTTCTTTTCTTTCTTGTTCTGACGTGGTGCTCGCTCCTTTCCCTGTTCAATCAGATATTGTTGACGGAGTTGTTTGATTACTTTTGGAGGAACCATATCAAAGAGAAGCGATTTAGGCTTGACGGTCCTCGTCGCATTGTATTCAAATAGCTTCTTCATTTCGCTTTGGATCTGATAGGTTGCGAAAAGTATGGGTGGTCGGATGTGAATGGACAAGGAATAGTTACAGCGGAAGCAAGTTCTGATTTCTCACCTTATAACGAGTGCAGATGATGAAGTCACCTGTTTGCCTCTTCTGCTTGTTCTTGCCTATTCTATCATTTCTATCGCATTTTTTTTCACCCATTATTGAAATACGTGCCTGCTCTACGCCACCATTGACTAAACTTTGAAGCCACTGTTGCTGGACACCATCTTGAGGCGTGACAATGAGTGTCGGTAGCTTCTTCCTTGCCAAACGCGAAGTACAGTAATTCCTCAAGGCGGCGCCAGCAAGCGCCTCAATCGTTTTCCCGAGACCTGTTGCAAAAATTAAAAATGTATTCAACTTAGCTTTGGCGAGACGCTAAGTGCACACTTTCCAAAAGAGCAATTTCTTACCCATTTCATCAGCCAAGATCATACCCCTACCGGGACGCCGAAGGTTCTTTTGGTCCAGTGCCTTCTTTCTGCAGTAGCGTCCGTTTTGATTTAATTCTAACATTTCTTTGGAATCATTGCCATCTTGATCGAAAGGAAACGTAGGTATGAACCCAGCCACGAATCGAATGGCTTCAAACTGATGTGCATGGATTGAGTAATCAAAGCCAATATCCCACAAAAGAAGCTGGAGCGCCTTATCGTGAACATTGACGATTTTCCCAAGATCTTCTAACTTTTTCCTACGCTTCGAAGATGTCAGCCAATCCTTTGTGTCACATTGATAATCATCGTCCGATGAGTCAGATGAGTATTCATTTATGCTCTCATCCTGAAAGGAAGCATGATGAGACGTTATCCATTCATTCTCTAGCGAAACGGACTCATTGGTAGGATGTGATGCCCCTAAGACTTTTCTAGCTTTGATTCGATGAGCTTTAGGCTTTTTTGCGTCCACATCATTGGCTACGATGCCATCATCCAAAGATGAGTAATCGATTTTACGGGGCTCAGATAATGTAGACGAAAGACTACCTTCGCTACTATCTGATTCATAACAAAACAGAGGCGCCGGTGAGTTTTTCTTTCTCTTCGCTTCATGTGCAACGTCTCCTTCACTCGTTATGGTGTGATCATTATCGGCATCGGTAAAAGGATATAGGCGTTTGCCCTGAAACCTTTTGGTAGGTGTGCTTTGGTTGGAGGACTGAGACTCACGGAGAGGGCTACCCGGTGAGAGTGATTCTGTCACTCTTGGCTTCTTTGTTGCATTCTTCTTCCTACTGCCTGGAGAGAGGCTGAACAAAGATGACTTCGACTGAGCAGAACTTAGCTTCTCGTTCTCATCCTGGTTTCTTCGTTTAGTTATGGCAGGGGAATGACTATTCTCTTCGGTCGACGATGCCGAATCGTCTGCGGCGTCGGCTAGCTGAATTGGTACTTCCTCATGCTTGATGCTTCTCAGCGTTGGCATTTTCTTCATGATGGTTTTCATTAAGAGAATGAAACGAGGGTGTTTCAGTGTTATTTCTAGGACGATAAAGCAAGCAGATGCTACACCATTGACCAAAGATTATACATCGTAAAACAACCAACACAAGGCCAACATAGGCAGTAGGCAGGTACTAATCATCGATATTGGCAGCACCGGCCGAAGAAAAAATGACATCGATGTAAGGCACAAACGAAGCATAGTTCCCTCAAGAGGAGATTGAAAGTCATGAGACAGAGCAGCCTCGTGAATAGTGAATATAATTGTTCCCTTTCTTTAACATAATAACACGCGGCACACGGTTCTTCGAAGTAACAATGACACCAAGACGGTAAGCAAAGTGCATGAAAATCCGAAGTAGTCCCCCATCCCCCATGATGTATTCACATTAAACAATCATCGAAAACAGAGCTAGCTCGAATATTATGCTAGTCCTACAACAATAACTTTATTACCGTCTCTGAGATACTAGTACCAAACAAATGCTGCGAATGATATGTAGTACACGGGCAACATTATCTGCATCATCATTGTCACGACGTGAAAATATAAAATCGTTCAACGGCGACTCTAGAAACCCCGCACTAATTCATATCGAACCATGATAGACGAACTCGAACGAAATAAAACATGTGAAACAATACCAATGGCCACACGCGTCTCTCCTGCTCCCCCTCGACCCTCTCTAGAACAACCACAATGCACACACATTCAAAACACACAAACACCAATGCTTCGCCTCTCACACCAGCGTTAAATCATAGTTGTTTTAATGGCGTACCTCCCGTTTGTCGGATCTGTAGTTGTATCTCTCTGATCGCCCTCGCCAGGTTGTTGGCTTTCCTCGACATAGATACACACAGGCTGGTCTGGGCTGATATGGGGAGATGAGGGGAGATGAGAGATGGGATTAGTGATGAATAAGTATTTAGGGGGCAAGTGCACTTTAATCGTTCACAACTAAACGCCAACCAAACATAAGATTCTCAACATTCAAAAGGATCTATCATGGATCTATCATCAACAAACAGTCAAGCACCATGCTTCAGTACTTAAGCCGGAGACCAGCAACAAGCAACGCGAAGACAAAGAACAAGATCGTTTGTTGTTCTATGCCAGAGTCGACAGTAGAAGTCTATGTGCGACGACCGAAGAGATGAGTAGGTAGCACAGCCAGTAAGGTCATATGCACAGAGATAGTATCGTGATAGTGCCATAATCATGCAATCTTCAAACAACGAACGTCGACCACTCACCGGGACCTCTCCACCACAAGTCAAGAACTACAAAGTAGCCAGCTTAGATTTCGAAAGAGTAATAAATCATCACAGTATCCACAACATACGCAAAAGATTTCAGTCCGAACTTCCGCCTGAAGGAGACACCGAGAATGGTGTTCACAGTCTACCAGCATCTGCACCAAAATCAAAGGAGCGTCAATGGCTACTAGGATTCACTGGAAGAACGGCTACACAATGGGTGCTTACAGTAGTGGCAAGCCTACTCACAGGTCTAACATCCATCGGGTTGGTCATCTGCACAAGTCAAATGGTCTCATGGAGGTCGTCCATTTTACATTCACTGGTTAACGATTGGGAACATTCCGTCCAAAACAAATTTCAGGTGTTCCAGTCATATCTGTTGACCAATCTGAGTTTGGCATTACTTAGTTCGCTGTTATGTGTTTGTTTTGTACCGCATGCTGCTGGAAGCGGGATACCAGAAGTTAAGGCCTACCTAAACGGTGTGAGGAGCATGCACAAACTGGCATCAGTCCCTCTTTTTGTTGTTAAAGTTGTAGGCACCATCTTGAGTGTCTCTTCCGGTTTGAGTGTAGGCCAAGAGGGTCCATTGATTCATATTGGTGCCATCATGGGTGCAAGTGTTACAAAAATAGGAGGTTCCTTGCAAAATCTGTTGGAGCATTGGATTACACGCTACCGAAGTTGTAGTAGTGCACAACATCATTCTCATTCATCAGAACCATCCTATAGTGAACGGCTCCTGAGTTGGACTATGCAAGAGTTAGCACACTTTGCAACGGATGCCGAACGACGTGATCTTGTCAGTATAGGGGCTTCAGTGGGGTTCGCTGCATCTTTTGGAGCTCCAATAGGTGGTCTGCTTAGAGGGGGAGAAACCTGGCAGTGAGTGGGGCAAGACAACACTCAGCGTGTGTCTTTGCGGGGGGCAACTTGGCCCATCACCACACCTCTTTTCAACAAAGAGTTGGCCCAATAAAAACTCATGCAATATACATCGAGACTGTGTTGTATGTTATTCTTGTTATGATTTACTGTTTGTATTGGATTATATTGTTTAGTATGAATGAAATTCTTCCAAAGCTTCTCATCATATCTTCATTCTTGTAATCTTTTGTTCGCTTACCACTCGGGTAAAACAGTTACCTTGTCGAAGAAGAATGTTCTCTTCATCGCTTCAATGAAGCAATTATTTTCTGGATAACCCAGGTAAGTCATTTTCTTCTCGATTTCAGTATGACCAGATATCCAGCGCTCAATCAAAAGTGTTATACCCTCCTTCATTACTCTTCCGAGGTTATTCGCCTCGTAAGCTCCTAACCTTCGTCTGGAAGGAGTACCAACGCGGAAATGGATCACTTTTTTTGCACCATTGTAGAGAGCTGCGTGAGTCTCCCATTGATTTTTATCATTCTCATCTTCGACAGTGTATAAACCTTCATTGTGATAACACTCGTCGCACTCAGCAAAGACCGTAACAATATGCTCTCCTTTGTAGGAGATATCTAACCAACAATCCGGCATTCTACTTTTTTTGAGGCCAGGAGGAATGTTGGCTTTGTATACCCTGTTGTACTTTGCCTCAATTGTGACGTCTGAGTGGTAGTCTCGAAAGTAAGTAACAACATCAGTGGCAATGATTTCTTGGAATTCTGGTTCTGCTCTTCTCATTCGTTCTTCAAGCATTACATTAACCAAGCTTTTGGCATTCTTTTTGCAGTACCTTAATGGACCTTTGAACATTCTTGGTTGAAGAAAATTCGTCCAATCATCGAAAATAGTCATGTAGTCAATGTACTCTTGTGTGTTTCGACTGTTCGGGCCAAATTTTACATCCGGATGGTCGAATGATTCCACTCCATTCTCCATGATATAATCGACGAGAAGCTTGAAACGTCTGGAGGATGAAATAAGCACAATAAGATCGTTAACATAAGTAAATATGATATGATTAATAATATAAATCTAACCGATTGAATGAGCCAGGTACTTCAGGAGAATATCCTAACGATATACGCGTGATTACTGCCTTCACTTCTACACTTTGCTTATCCCATCTGTCGTTGACCTTCTGCTTCGTCTTATCGAAACATCGACGTTTATTCACAGAATCCCATTTGACAGCGGTAGTCTCGTATGAATTGTTTGCTAATTTGTATTCTCTTAGCGTAACTGCATGATATAATAGACCCTGAATCGATTGACTCAAAGGCTCGGTATAAAAACGGACATTGTTTGCTAGAGCTTCTAATTCTTTCGGAACATTGAAATTTACCGCGAAAGGATATGATTTTTTACCACGTCTGATATCACTCATACGCGTTTGTGTATACGTCATGATGAAATATAGATCATCAAACTCTGGAATGCGCTTCGAGCCTTGATTTTGAATACCAAGATCGTTATAATAAATTCCGGTAAGTCCCGTAATGACAATAATCAATGTCCTGTAAGTATCAATATCTCCTTTGGAAAGATCTGCGGCTCGGATCGCCATGAGAAGAGAGTTGATCTTGTTCGACTCATCAGCATTCCATGCCTTAATTGATTCGTCGTTTTTTGGCTTAGGACGGATCGGTAGAAGGCCGAACAAACGAAGTGACTGTAGAAGCAATTCACGTACTTTTTTGCCATTTTCTTCTCTAGAACTTGAGTTGATGCCCTGTAGACAAGATACTAAATCAAGGTAAGACTCTCCAGCACCAAACAAATTTAATGCCGCTTCTTGCTGATTCTCTTCGAGTTTATTAACTTCGAGGACGTATGCTTCATAAAGATTAAACGCCGGGTCTTTATTTGGAACAACCAGAGAATCAATCAGTCTGCGACAATCAACCGGATCCGATGTGCGATGAATACGAAAAAGACTCTCTACTCTCGTTACAGCTAGACAACGACGGATGAATGCCTGGCAGGTAATAGCAGCCTTTACGATGGTGGGTGAGTGGGCGACGTCTAGTGAGTGATCATCGTCATTTGAATGCTGCGTTTTGCATTTTTTGGTTTGATGGTCGAAATAAATCTCGTTGGAGACATTGCTATTCTCCTTTCCTTCCCTCTCGATGCGTTTTGCTGCTGTATTCGTCATTGCTGCAGTGTTGGTATTGTCGAGATCGAATTTGAAAATGAGGTATGCTTTCGTTTCGAGAGGTGTGGTTATTGCCAGGCAAGTTGACACGCGTCCTAGTCACGTGTGATTGAATGGGGAGTAAGAATATATACTAGATACTTTAGTATAGTTGATACAATAAGAATCCACAATGACCATGCTCTTATTATTTTTGAATATCATTGCCGTAAAACTACGCCCAACCAAAACGATAAAGTAAATCCCAACACAATGAGCCAATCTCTGATCGATAGAGATACCGTCCGACACAATCTACATGCCATCTATGCTGTTTGTAATGATCTGGCAAAACAATTGAATGGCAACAAGGGAGCTTACGTCGAAATCGAAAACGTCCTCTGCAGGGATATCCGGATGAGGGCTATTCGTCTGCTTTCATCATTCACTTTCATCACCGGTATAACACCAACTACATTTAGCTCTGGGAAAACTTTCTGTCGGGGATTCGGAACCAGTTATCCTACTGTACTTGAGTTGATCCGCATTCTACTTCCGTCGGAGCTGACCGGGCCAAACTCGACGAGTGGATTTCCAACTAATGGAGGTAGAAGTGTTGCATTCTATCAGGCAATGTTTCATAGTGTCATCTCCAGGTTGAATGAAGACGATCCTGTCATCGTTGACTTGACAAACGATGAGGAGACTATCGACCTGACGGAAGACGATGTCGATCTAATCGATTTGACGAACGAGGACAACGTTGTCAATTTGACAATGTAATGATGGTGAATTGTTTTTCGATATTGACTTGTCTATCCGCTGTTGATGGGACAATACTGATGGTTGCATTGTCGGCAGAGAAGGTGCTTTGTGTGGATGAGGTGTCTATTGATGTCGGTGTGTTAGAGACAGTTATAAAATGATTTATAAAAATGATTTATAATCTACTATATTTTAATGCATATTGTTGTGTTCGTTTAAATTGATGATCAGAAGATAGCAGCGGGGCAGTATATTGGCGTAGACCCGCTGCTATCTAAGTCAGTGGTCCGGCCGGTTCTGGCAAGAGTTTTGCCACCGAGCATACCGGGACATGAATCTCCCCCTGCCTCTGGAACAGAGCGAGGCTCCCTCTGTGAGGCACTACACGTGGTCTCGTCGAGGTCTGACAGAGGGGGAGGCTGATCATCATCCGAGGTTTATTGTTACATCATGTCACGCGGTTGAACGATATCCATAGGATATTATGTGGTGATGGGCTGTGGTTCATTTCAGCTGAAATGTGTATAATTAGTAGGCTAAACAAGTATTTGGAGGCAGGGGAATACATCTGGTAGGAAATCACTACTTAATTTTCTTAATGTCCGAAAGATAGCCAAGAGACTTGCATCTAACTAAATATGAAATCTCTCTATCTACTATTAGCATACATACTTTTATCAAGATGTCATCGAGCTACTCTGGGTTTGGGCCAATCGCCCACGATTCATGCGCGTTCCCACACTGCACTACTACTCCCGCTCACGAGACGCAACGTCACACACCTTGGTTGTAGTTGTGTTGTATGATCACCCATTACACTCGAGCACCCACATACAGATGGATGGGGGGTCTAATAAGTTTTGCCACATGACATTAATGTTTTGGGGCGTCCCGCGAGTCCCGTATTCTTGCCCAGAATGAAATCCGCGATCTGCCTCTCGCCATAAAACTAGAGACCGAAACATCACCTCAGCGGCAGTCACCAACACCACCGATACAAACCATCTGACAATGCAGTCCCCTTCTAGACCCTTGACCACATCAGTCTGCGCCGTCTCTGGCATTGATCGGAGCTGAATCGACCGCAAAATCACACCACCACCAACAACGTATGTGGCGGTGAACGTGATTTTCATCCCCTCCGCAATCGACACTGTTGTGAGTCTTGCAAGTATTTGTTTGACAACCCCCGCTGGTAAAGGCCCCCTAGGGCCATACTCTGCCGATGCGCAACTTCAAATTGGGACTCAGGTAGCATGTTTGACATCGAATTTGATTGGCGTACATCGATTGTGAATATTTGCGTTATTGACATCATGTGTATTGTTTTTATCTAATGCGCTAACACAAATCAATCCTTTATGGCAGGTATTTGTGCTGGCTATTCCTGCGCATAATAAGGGGGATGACTACGATGGTGACTGAAGATGATGGGGGGTGGACAGCGTCTCTAAGGTACCGCTTCGGTCGATCATCCTGCTCGTCGACGACCTCCACGACGAGTGCCAGTAGGCTCTGTCAATTGACGTTGTACCACTCCGCTTCGGCAACGGTCGCGATTCAGGCCTCCACGCAGGCGTCGGCGTAGGCATCATCTCCCGAGGGATTCATCAGAAAGCAGAAGGAATAATCTTGTTGAACGAAAAATTACGCAGCAACTGTTCCGTCTCGGCGGTAATGTTTAACAGGCAAACGAGCGACAATTTTCCTCCGAGGAGAGAGCACAGTCCCCTCCATTCATACAGCAAGGCGTGTGCTTGATTTTGCGGTTCGATTTGACTCGCAACAGCGTCGTCGCGGCGGTGCAAAATGAAGGACCAAAATACAATAGAAAAATGAAACTCACTGCGTGTTAAATGCAAAAGTAGTTTATAACCTAACAACCACTTAACCAGTTTACTTCTAGACTACACAGACCTCTCGAGGGAAGCCTAGAGAGGAATACTGAGCCTTGAACGCCCGTTATAGGCGCTGTATTGGCTGAGTTTCGGCGTGCGCAAAATGAAGGACCACAGTGGTCCTTCATTTCGAATAAAGGACCACTGTGGGTT
>JALLPH010000013.1:0-49008 GCA_036939855.1 Cyclotella choctawhatcheeana
ATTGCTTGTTGCATTGTATTTAACAAAAACAAAAGCCCAATCAGATGAGAACAAACATGCTTTCCTTTTTAACAGCTGCAATTGGATTCGTCCACTTGATATTTGCAAATAGATTTGTCTTCAAAAATAGCCGTGACTGCATGCATTACACTGGACTTTGAGCTCATGCATTTGCAGGAAATCATAATGCAAGGTGTGCCGCCATTCTTGCTCTCCACATTTTGACATGTGATACTAGTTTTAGGATCGTAGTGCCCACCCTCATATAAACGCTCAACTCACTCACGGATGGAAGGGCGACTCATCCTCTGATCTCCAAGGTACTCGTCAATGCCGTCGGTGATGTGTTTCAGTTTTGCAGCTATGAAGAAGTAGTTTCGGTTTGGTGTGTCATACTCATGATCTGCTTGCCTTGAAATAATCTTCCTAAATCCATCATGCAATCCAGCAATTGGTGTCAAAGGCGGATCATTAATTGGCACCAATGGGACTGAAGTGCTCACCAAACATCGCACAGTCTGTTATGGAAAATGTACTTCATGGCATCGAAGACATAGAGATTTATATTGATGATATTGGCACTTTTTCAGGAAATTAGGACAAACATGTCTAGTTATTACTTGGAGTGGTATTCCAAAGACTTCGTGATAATGGCTTCACAATTAACCCACTTAAATGTGAATGGGCCCTCAAAGAAACTGATTGGCTCGGGTACCGGCTTACCCCAAGAGGATTTAAACCTTGGCGTAAAAAAATCGATGCCATTTTACACATGGATCAACCAAGAGATCATGGGGTGGAAAGACCCCAAAATTATTGTGACGATGACCTGACGCGTAACTTCGTACCCCCACAACAACATCAATACGGGACCACCGGCCACTGAAGCTTCATTAGCATTTGGATGAATGCCAGATGCGGCGATTAGCTCTGGGGGATCTGCCGCGGCCGCTGCATCCATTTTCCCCTCAGATTCCCTTCATTTTTGCTGTATTTGCATGAATGGGAATCTAAGGGGAAATGGGTGCAGCGGCCGCGGCAGACCCCCCAGAGCTAATCGCCCGCCTCCTAATGTCATTTGGATGAATGCTAAGAGGGGCAATGCCGCTCCGGTGATCAGATGTGGGCTGTTGACAATGTTGTGGTGGTACGGCAGACAGGTCATCATGACAGTATTTTTTTCTTTTTACGTCCGGGAGCGTCTAACGAAAAAATTGTTTCCAACCCATCATCTCTTGCTATAGCAGTGTCCACATGAAAATGAAAATTAGATGATCTCTACTAGAACAAGAGAAAACTCCTTCTCCAGAGCAATTACTCTTGCAAGAGACCACCAAGCACTCCTGACCCTGACTCAAAAGACAACTAATTAGCATTGGCAAATGGAACCCCAACTTCTTGATGTAGGCACTTGAGCAATTCTATTAAGTTGCACTTAATCTGTCCGAAAAAAAACGACATCTTAACAAGGCCGGACACCCGTCCGAAAAAAAAATCAGCATCTTCTGTACTAATTCCTACCTACCGTGTACGTAGAAAAAAGCAGGAGGTGCGCTCACTCACTCTCACCTCTCAGAAACAAAGCGCAACCATGACGTCCAACGTCCGCCGCGACGTGTAATAGACAAAGAAGATTTCGCTTGAACATAGGCATATGATATACCATTCTGTTCTTTTAGGCCCATTCCAGGGTGGCCGGGTTTCATCCTGAACAATGTACAGAGGAATCAGTGAAGCAGTACTGATTCCTCTGTATCAACTGATGACGTTCTGGATTGCCCGGCCACGTCTAAAAGTTAGATTTAAAAATAAGCGTAAAGGCTACGCAACCTAACAGACGGTTGAACGATCGATCGGCTTAATTAAAATATTTTTACACGTTAATAGTATGAGTGAATCTTAAAAAACAGAATGGTATGTATGTGATCAGAAAGATCTTAAGATTATAGCGTAATCAATATTATTATCTGTATGTTTATATTGACCTTATTTGAACCTTCTGTGTTCCAAGATGTCCGTTTTTTTTTTCGGACAGATTAAGTACCAATCATGCAGAAGAAAAACCTCAGACTAGATGTTGCCATTGTACAGGCATAAAAAGTCACCAAGAGACCAACATTAGCCAAGTTGAGGCAGCAGAGGTAATCAAACAAGGGACAAGGTCGTTTTTGTCCTGAAGATGTCAAAGCAGACGAGATTCAACAACAACAAGGTCTGTAGTCAAGGAATTGTAATTGTACCATATAAAACTTGAGCTTTATGCATTGCCTGAGTGTATTGTGCCGTGGCATAAGCAATGCAACAACCCGTGAAATGCACCAAGCTCAAAGCTCACCCAATACAGGTAAGTATTATTCTGGTTGTTCATCTACTTACACTTCATTCCTATCTATGCAGATGAACCGCTCAAGAGGAGTAGATGTAGAGTCTAATATGAATAGTATATGGTGATGGCCATAGCGGGATAGTGAGCAGATGCAGCAGGAATGGTCACGAGTCACTGTGGAATAGAAGAACTAATAGGGTCTAACTCGAACAATCCTGACCAGATGATTCGTCATGGGACAAGAGAAATGATGATAATTATTGGTACTGATCAGGATGGTATGGTATCACTCTCTAGTGACATTCTATTCATTTGGATACTCATCAACTAATAAATAGTTTTTCATCTCTTCAATTCAGATATCACAATCTTTAGAAAGTATATGCATGGGTATCCTTCCTGTTGATAAGATGACGGAAGCAATGGAAATGGTGATGAACCTTATTCCGGCAATGAATAAGCTCATGCATGATCCAAGTGCTAGGATGAAAGGGCTGGAGAGCAATCCTTCTACTAAGAAGATGGTATATATGTAGTCCATTATAATGGCTTAATCAAATTATGTTCAATCCATACTCACATTCACATCATTCAAACAAAGACGGGAGCCATGAGCCATTGATAACCCTTCCGAAGTTTTTGAAAATGATTGATCCAATGATGCACAATCCCAATCTCTATAAGCCTATGACCATGGTAAGTCATCACTGTTTGTTGATTCGAAATGAAAAATTAGATAAGCTTCCGACAACACCAAGCGATGACAACGAGGTCACCATCCAGATAGTCTTGGTTCTGTCAGGTTGCTCTTCAGTTCAAGCGGCTCTGTCTACAGTTGTATTACTACTTAATGGAAATGAGACTGTATTTTGAATACTCAATAGAATTCACATTAAAAAGTAAATAAACCCTATCCTAGATAGCCCTGCCACACCTCTTCAAGAAGTAGAAGCAACTGACTTCAATACTGACTGAGTGCCATTCTTACAACTATGCCCTGGAGTGCACTGACCTTTCAAATTGTCATCTGCAATACTTGCGATATTATCAACTATAAACTTTCTTGCATGCTTAGCTTGTGCGCTTGTCACCTTGAACAAAACACCAATACCTTTCCACAACTTTTCCTGAGCATAATATTGTTTATTGAATCTCTCCAACAAACTCTTATTCTTCCTGATGAGAGATAATTTGTTATTTTTGTCATGTGATTCATCGCCAATCACCACATTGTCCATTCCTGCACTAGTCGTTGTACGCGAGCGTATGGCTCCTGGTGATAGTTTCGAAAGTCGACTGAAACATTTAGTGTTGATAGACTTGTTTGTATTCTCGTCTACTTTGTCGTCTGGAGTGCAGGGTGTAATTTTTCGGGTGATTTCATCGTGCTTAAGACGTGCCCCTATGTTAGAACGTGATGCTCCTTTGCCATAACCAAATGTCAGGCCGGGTGTGACACTGGAGAATGAATGGAAATAGGATTGCATTTAGAAACTTGGTGCTTGACATTATCAATCGAGAACAATCTAAAATACAGCAGGAGAGGCAACGGGCAGCCAAACATACACACGAGACATCTCAATGCTTATTCAACACTTAATTGAATGAATCATTCAAACTCACCAAATATTAGGATCACTGTACATGACCAAAAAACCCTCATCACCTTTCCTATTCTTCAAACCAGCATCCATGGGAAACGGATCCAACGGATGCCACTCCACGTTGTAATTAATGCACCATATTCTCCACAACTCTTCTCCACTTTCGGCCAAATGACGTGCCTCACTCTGAACAGTCTTGACAAAATCACGATGCAACCCATCATCGGCATCTAACCTTGTTTCTAGGAGTATGCCCCCGTTATTGGATTTCATAAATGCCTGTTGGACGAGTGTTATATTTCCACTCAAGATTTGTGCTGTATCTGATACATCCTTGTGACTGTCCTCGCGTAAGAATTCGTCGTAAGAATCGCTATTCTGTCGTCCAAAGCCTTCAGGATTGTAATTACTCGCGAGTAGAATAAAATTCGGTTTGCCGCGTAATGATTTTATTAATTTGTCACGTAGAGTGGGATGCAATTGCGGATCAGTGCGTATAATCCATATAAAGTTTTTGTTTAGTTGTGCTTCGAGTGAGGGCAGACAAAAGGTTGTGAACAGTTCGAGTCGGGCTTGGCCTAGTGAGAGGAGGTTTGGCTGATGTTGCATGAATCTTGTTTGAATGATGTGAATCAGTTCTGGTTTGTCGTTGTTATCGGGTGATTTGGATGTGGATGTGGCGATTATAATTTTGGCCGGAGTTGCTTGATTGGAAGCATTGGTGTCAACATGCACTTGAGTAATGTAGACGTATGTAAATACGGCGAACGAAAAGATGAAGAGTGGAAGGTGGCGCTGATTAAGTTTTCGCGATGAGCTGTGGGGTTTGCTCTTGTGGGCAGGGCTTTGTGGAAGTGGCAATGCATCGACTCCGTTGTGTTTTCTGGTGGTTGCACCGTTTCTGTTTTGTGTTTGTGCCAGTGTACTCCACGAGCGGCGGCTGGGGCCAAGCGAGTTCACTGAGATGCTCATCCTGATGTTTCCTAATGTTTGGACTTTCCTTCTTGTGCTACTAAGAGATTGATTTCTGGTTTATTATGATGTACAAAAAGTACTACGTCATGATTCATGATTGAGAATCAGTGCTATCATCTCTATCGTTGTGGTGAAGTCGTTGGTATGGTACCACACACGCGCCATCGCGTAGCCATCACCATAACCGACTAAAATTAGAGCCCATCCGTGAATGAGCAAGAGAGACTGTAAATTTAGTGGGCAAAGTTCGTCACTCTCACTTCCCATTTCCCATAAAACAGTCAAAGCTACCTAGTCAAAGCCAGAACACAAAGGAGACGAAGCTCGAAATGCCGTCCCCAATCAATATTCAAGCAGGTTCAGGTGCGAGTGATATTGTTTCAATAGCCTGTTGAAGGATCGTTGATTAATTTCATTGATAATTGCGATTGCATATTTAGCTTGCGGCTGATCTCGCGTTTCGTTTTGTTCTTGTTTCGTTTCATCCTGACAACACTGTTCTTCGATTTCTTTTGGTATCGAATATGCTGTTTAATATCTATTACCTTGGTTGGTTGTGTGGACGCTCTTATAAAAATAGGCATTGTCGAATGGGATTTAGAGGTGATTTGAATTTGGCAGAGGGGCGTGGAGCAGGGATGTTGATAATTATTGTATCCGACCAAATAATAGTGTCAATGAATGTTCTCCTGAATACTTTTAATTCTGGCACCCACGTACTCTGACTTGATATTCCCTCTAAAACTGAATGCATTTGCCATTATTCTTCTTCAAATGACCAAACTCATATATTAACAATTTCAATCTTACATGCTGTGTCTGTAGCAACATTAGCTGGTTTCAACGATAGAAACAGCAGCACCATGAAAGATACACAAGACAGGGACGCAAATCCGCCTACGGAAGCTTCAAAAACCTCTTCAGAGTCGTCGTCGACAGAAACCCCATCAATAACACCTACCATCATCTCCTCCCTCTCCAACCAACATATTTATCAACTAATACAACCTCTAATTACGGACTCCGCTATATCTACTGATTCGAACAAGGATGAGTTGATTCGTGTCCTAAATGAGTTGATTGACAGTAACAAACTCACCCCAGATCAATTCTGGGAGAAGGCCTTGAAACATGTTCCCTGGAACGCATTACAGGGCCAGGAGTATGCAGATGTGCGATTAGAAAAGGTCAATCTTATGGAGACCAAAAAGCCGAAGCGACCAAAATCACAATTGTTGCTACCACTTCCTGCCCATCCTCCACACTACTCCAAATTGGAGGCAGTACAAATCCTTTCTCAGTACAAACGTGCGTCGGTCATTATGGATCAAATGGTTTCTCAGAAGCTAGTCCCATGTTCCAAAAGTCAACTCTATCAAATCCTCAAGTTGAAGAAACAAGGAAACGAGGGGGACCTGTCTACTCCATGGGTGAAGATTTCATCTCCCAAAAAGAGGGTTGAGAAACCATTGCAACTGCCTCATTTGTCCACTCCACCACATTATACAGAAGCAGAAGTAATGGATCTATTATCTAATTTACCCGCCCCAACTCACCCTCCTTACTTCACCAGATCACAAACGGCCGACTTGTTGCTGAAGTGCCATGTCAACGTGAAAGCGGTAATGGACAAACTTGTGGAGACAAATCTAGTACCCGTTTCAACGAGACAATTGTGTACTCTGATGAAGCAGGCCAAGAGTGGCGAGGCTAATTTGATTAAGCAGTGGAATACAAGGAGAACTTCTGCGGAAAAGAAGAGTTCATCTCCATCAAAGAAAGATACTACTCTCAACAAGAGAAAGGCCGATGAAATGACTGATTTAGATAAGGATGAAACGAAGAAGAATAAGCTCAAACAGACTTTAAATCAAGACTTCATGGCAATGGTTAAGTCACTAGATGATGCTGAGCTTGCACGTCACATGGCTGTTGAGTTCGAACGAAGAGGTTATGTTCTTGGGTTGAAACTGGGAGCAATGAGGGAAGATAATGATGTTGAGGTAGCCACCAATAAAAAGAAACGGAAGAATGCTAATATGACGGTTAACGAGGAGGAGGCAACTGAGGCCAAAGGTGCTGTTGAAGGAGAAAAGAATTTTACTTCTGATGATGCCCCCCAAAAAGATATGTCACATCATTCACTGCCTATCGACATCCTATACTATCCGTCTACAAACCCATCACAATCTAGCTCCAAACGATGGGATGAAATGTATTCTCAATTGAAATCTTTCTATAATGCAAACGGACATCTTCTAGTGACTGACAAAACTTTAAATCAATGGATGAACCGTCAAAAGATCCAATGGAAAGAGATGCAGCAAGGGCCCAATCATTACATGACAACCGATAAAGTACAAAAGCTGCACGAGGTGAACTTCGGTAAGTTGGCATTTGAGGTGGATAATACCAGGAGTTCTGATGGATCTACTGCCATATCAGATAGACAGATCATGCAAGTAGCCAAAAAAGAGAAGGTATGGAATGAACGATTGAACGAGTTAAAGAAATTCAAGGAGACTCATGGAAGGTGAGGAACATAATGGCCAATGATTTATCGTATTCAGTGTACTCACTAGCCAATGTATCTAAATAATTTGATAGTATTGTCGTCCCAAGACATATCAATGACCATTTAGCAAAGTGGTAAGGAACTTGTTAATCTGATATCCACAATTCTAACAACACTTTCTCCCTGCAAATGTCATCTAAATACAACTAAACAATGATATGTTCAGGTCATATCGACAAAGAGTCGCTATCAAGAAATTTCGCGAGGGTAACAGCAATACTCATATAACACAAGCAAAGATTGATAAATTAGAGGAGATCGGATTTGATACTACTGGTGAATCCAACAAAGTCAGAGAAGACCAACGGAAACGCTCCCAGGCTAAATCAGATGTAAAGTGGGAGAAGAACTTTCTTGCGTTGGTTGCGTACAAGGAGTCGTTTGGAACATGTGATGTGAATGAGAAGATAGGCGAGGAAGGAGAGTACAAAAAGTTGGCCGCCTGGGTTGGATTACAAAGGACAAAATACAAGAAGCGTATGAATGGGCAGGTTCATGGTCGTACGTTCGAAATAAGTGATGAGCAAATCAAGAAGCTAGCTGTAAGTCATTACTGACGCTGTTCCATAGTTTACATTTATTGTTCTTACTAGATCTTCATCACTTCACCAGTCCATTGGTTTCAACTTTCAAGGAAAAAGGATTGATTTCGAAACCCGTTTCAAGCAAATGTTGGAATTTATGAAAGAGCATGGACATACTCGAGGTAACATACAGACACATTGATTTGTATAATATCGTGAAATAGTAACACCCCTTAGCTCTTCTCTTTCATAATGCAGTTCCCGTTTTCTATGCTGAGCATGATAACCTAGGTCGCTGGGCAAAGCGAATGCGAGACGGGTAAGCGATATGCGTCAACGAGTTTTTTGTTTTTCTGCACTTCTGATTACTTCTCGTCATTCTTTGCTGTAATGTAGAATTCGAACTAATGAGCCATGGGTGGATGAAATCCACAAGGCCAGGCTTTTAGGCAGTGAGTTCAGAAAATGAGAATATATTTAGTTATGATAAAACTACTATGCTGACGGTTCTATTTAATGAATCTATTATCGCAGTTGGTTTCGACATTGAAGCCAGACATGTATTCGACCACCCGAAGATAAAGAAGTCAAAACAAGATGATGACTTGGTTGGATTTGAGAAGATGGAGAACTCAGAGTGATTCTTTACCGTCATTATTTTGCATGTCAACAAGGTTACTATCATCGAAATATCATCCAAAATAGAAGGAAATCACAGTTCTTTTTCATCTTACTTAGCATACTAATACTAACATTCATGTGAAATTATAACAACATGAACATGAGTACATCATCTCAAACATTCCCGATCGTCGAGAGATAGGTTCTTTCACTTCTTATGCATATAACTGTATTCCATATGAATCATCAACACGCAAGTAACACATAACAATATTTTTTCCAATCTTAGGGCTTTCTTTCATCCGAGACGGCCCATTCTTTGCTTTCAACACATACTGGTGTTACCTCCAAACTGCAGAACAGTGAGTTTGCGTTCCAGATTTGATTTGGAAGTAATCATAGCATCCACATCAGCGGCAGATTGAGTGCGTGTATCAATATCATCGACTGCTATAATCAGGTCACCTTTCCCCAAATGCCCAAGTAGTTCTTCGTCTACACTGTTGATCATTGGGCCATCGACCGTTGAAACAATTTCAATCTTGAATTCTCCTTGAGGCACGTAGCAATCCCTACATACAATACTCATTGGTTGGGATATCTGGCGTGAAGATATAGTTGTTGCATCCTCCTCGACGCTGCTGTGGCTTCTTGGAGAGAACGAATCACACTGATAAGAGTACGAGTCAGCGTCGGCATCTTTATCACTCTCTTTCAGTGTCAATTCAACTGCCTCGCGCACTTTGGCCGCGTCAGTCTCATCGGTAATTTTCTTCTCAAGCCAAACTAGATCCGAAATGAATCGATTGAGAGAACTTGTGTCTTTTGAGTCTTCAGATAGAGTTTTCTGTATTTCAGGAACTGGGCTGTCGGGTGCTTGTGTGGTGCCTTTTTGTGTTGTTGAAGGGGCATCAACAGTGCCGATGTGGCTCCAGTCGTACACAGATCCAGCAGAGTAGTCAACGGATGAGTCTAAATCATTGTAGATTGCGTCCGCCCCACGGTACGCTTGTCTTGCAGAAGGGAATGATCCACAAATACCAGGGAAAAATCCCCCATGACCAGAGCATTCATCTGAGTCTGATTCTTCTACGCTACGTGCAGATGGTAATGTAGCTCCGAGAGATAATCGGGCAGGAACATGCTGTCCAGACGCTTTCCAGGTGTTGGGGATGACTGGACCATCATTCATTTCAATTGTTCGAGTCCCCATGCTATTAAGTTCGGCCGCTGTCTTCCTCTCATCATCAGTCCATGTTGCAACAATATCTTCGTGACTTCTGGATCCGTCAACGACTTCTACGCGGCTTGTCTTCCGTCTCCTCGAGTCCACAGTTGCATAATCATTCCAGTCAGTGACGGATGAAACAATAGTTGAAACTTCATTGTCGTTGAGATAATAGCCCGATTCCGTTTCATTCTCTTCATTTGAAGTCTTTGCATAACTAGCCTCAGCTGACTCGATATCAATATTGTCTGGTAGAACTTGTGGGGACGTTCGAGGAGATTTGACAGGCATCACATTTCGCTCAACTGATTCGTCTTCTGGAGCTCTAGCTCTTGTGGCAAATACGAATAAAAACATAGTAAGAGCAGCAATACCACATATAGAGACAATGATGATGGACGTCCTTGCTTCTGCTGGTGGTTCGGTCTCAGTTTCCTCAATTGCATCTGGAGTTCTCGCAAATTCTTCTGTCCACGCAGAAGGTGAAGCCGTAGGAAAAGGTGTCTCTACAAGCACTACCACAACATCAAGAAGCTCTGTGTCACCAGTGTTTGTAATATTTGAAACAAGATATTCGTTGGAATCCTCCCCAATGGTTACAAGTGCTTCTGTTATCTCCGACTCTGTAGGAGCTTCCCCGACAAAGTTAATGTCACCTTGAAACAAAAATTGGGTTCCAGTAGCCTCAGACAGCCGTCTGCGCCTTTGATCAATATCTCTGGTTACTGACTGATACCCTGCAACATCTATTGTCAAACTTGAAAAGCTGTCATCGTAGTAAACAGCTAATTCATCAGAAAGAAAAGAATAAAATGCTTTCTCGACATTTTGAACGGCATCATCAGACAGATCTCCTTCAGTAGTCAACAATACATATTTGAGCTTTGGAAATGCTACAGCATTAGTCTCCTTCGATTCAGGAGGTTGGGTAGATAGTATCTGAGTTGTAGGTTCAGGTGTTGACAGCAGAAAGGTTGGGGCAGGGGTTACCTTCAATGTAGGCTTAGGAGTATCAACTTTGGATGGTGTTAGGTCAGAGTTTCCTGTAATGATGGTAGCTTCTCGCGAGGGAAAATTTGTACTCTGGATTTCATTTGGCCGATGAGTTGGAGCAACAGGATTGATGGAGCTTGTTGCATACGATGGGGCGTTAGACACTGTAACTGACGGTAATTCAGAAGACCTCATTGATGGCGTAGCTGAGAATAATTTACTAGGCACAGAACTTGATGCATAAGATGGGGTATTAGACACTGTAACTGACGGTAAATCAGAAGACTGCACGGATGGCGCAGTTGAAAATGATTTACTAGGCTCTAAAGTAGAAGGAGGAGCGGATTTAGCTTTGGAGGGAGACGCACTCACGCTGTCTAGTGATGGACTCTTGAGATGAAACACAACAGTGATAAGGAACGACATCATGAAGCATTGATACAATTTTCGAATGGTATTTACAACTTACAATAGATGGACTGATAACAGGACTAGTTTTGGGATGATTTGTTTGAGGAGCACCAGTTTCTGTTTCAGTAACTTGAGAGCTGGTGAATGTCAGAACTGGACTGTCAGTTTTTGGTTTGCTTGGCTGAATCGTTGGAATGTTTGTATGCATCTATACATGTGGCAATCATGAAGCAGCAGGTCAAAAGGCGGTTGTTTAGTAAATGAACATAGAATAAATAAAGGGTTTAGATTGTTCCTTACCGCTGAGGGCATAGTAGTAGGCTCTTTGCTCGGTTTTGCCGTTGGTTCAGTCGTCGGTATTTTGCTTGGCACGGAAGTAGGATGCATAGTAGGAGCCTGGGTGGGTGCCTAAGAATGAAAGAAAATTCGTTAATAAGATATTATTGAATTACAATTTTCACATGCAGTGAATCATGCGGAGATAACTTCTCACCGAGGTCGGCACATTACTAGGTTTCAATGTAGGAGCAACAGTCACCGGAGCGAGTGTTATGGGACTCTTTAACGATAGAGAAAGGTTAAATTAGATCACTTGTGTGATAGCAAGAGATATTATTCAAATCGCCAAGCAAAAATCTCACTTTGGATGGAGTTAGTGTAGGAATCCAGGTCGGTGTAAAAGTAGGCGTTTCAGTGGGTTTGGCAGTGGGACTGATACTTGGTTGTTCAGATGGGACCTCAGTTTCCTTCAAAGTGAATGATTAGCGCTGACTTCGTAGAAAAAATGAAAGTACCATAATCACATGAGAGATTTAAGGGCACACTTACCAATATAGGCTTTGATGTTGGCTCTCTACTTGGTTTAGCAGTCACTGGAGCCAATGAGGTAGGAATCTATGATATATATGAAAACATGAGAACACGAACCGGCAAAGCAGCATTTTTTATTTTCATATATAACAACTTACAGCTGTCGGAGTAAGTGTAGGAGTCCATGTTGGTGTAAACGACGGTTCTCCTGTAGGTTGCTGCGTTGTTGGTTTCTAGACATACCAGGTTTTAGAAAAAAGGATCAACATGGATCAATGTTTAATGCCAACGATACTCCAAGATCAAACAAAGTATTACTCACGGTTGTTGGGCTCAAACTGATTGGAGCTTTTGTCACCTGGTGATGAACAATCCAGTTGTGAGAAAGAAAATGAAAATATTATGTATGTATCTTACAAGTATGCTGTTCCCTTACCGCCGATGAAGTGCTAGGCATTTCAGTAGACACAGGTTTCTCAGTCACTTCCAACTCATTTTGTTGCAATTCATCATCGTTCGCCTTTTCATTCTCATCATCGTTTTCTTCCGTATCAAGATTATCCGAACACCATTGCATAACCCCCTCAGACAACACGTAACACGTTAATTTATCCGGACATCGTTGAAATTGACACGATATAGGAGAATGACAATGTGTATCCACAGCATTGTCGAATGTAGTTCCGCAAAACCTATTATTTGGGAATTTTACCGTGTTGGATTGTAAACTATCATTCAATTCAATGTCAAGGTTACCAATACTTTGATCACCGTCCACAGCTGAACCATCTGCAAGTAATAGTTCAATATCGTTACTATCCAACCCTGCATTAAGTGGTAAGTCGACCCATCCCTGAAATTTCTTGAAATGGGAGAATATCACCGAATCGACATGGTGAGGGAGAGCGTCTAATGGATCATCGTTCTTCGCATCTCCTTCCTTACTAGAACTGTTTGTTACACCTTGTACCTCATCAAGTAATACGCCCGGTGGGGTAGAACTGGTTACTTGTTCCCTGCTAACCGATGCATGAAGTTCAAGTTTGTCTTCCTTATTTTTCTTCTTATCATTGGTTTCTTTTCCCTTGTTAGTAGAGCTGTTATTTTCTTTACCTTTGCCAGGTTTGGGGCCGTAGCCGTAGTAGCGCTTGTGATGTTTTACTGTATTGTCATCAGTCATGCTATCATCCGTCATTGTGGGTTCGGGGCGGAGGTTTCTCCTCATTGGTGCACGTTGCTCAAATGACGGTAGGTTATTCTGACGTCTACGGATTGACACCGCCGACGACGAAGCCAGTACCGACGAAAGAAGAAGCAACCTCATTCTACCTAGGTATGTGATTTTCTTATTATAAATCAAGATGAATGCCCTTGGGGTGTTACGTCTCTTCCACAACTTCTGATACTAATTTCAAGAACGTTTACCCAGGGGACAAAGCCAAACTCATACGCTCAAGATAATTCCCTTATAACAGTCGACGCTACTAACTTGTTATTCAGTACAAGCTCAATTATCTACTCTATTTGGTGGCTTGGGGAAGTCGTCTTTCGGCACATTAAAACTCAGGGAAAGAAGCAATAGAAGCCAATGTATTCAATGGGCGAGTTACCGGCGAGCTGTTGTACGATTCAGTGATTTGATGGGTTGTTGCTGTCAAAGAGATTGGCATGTTCATGTGGTACAGTTTTTAGAAGATACCCAAAGGATACTCGAATAATAGTATCCCCATCCCCATGCAGACTGCCTGTACACCTATGTACCTACTTATGGGTAAAAGTAGGTACATACCTCAGTCCGTTGGGTCTTATTGATTTTTTTGATTTTTTTTCCTCTACGAAATAAACAACGATGACAAAGGACTCGCGAGAAGAGCTTGCATTGGTTGAAGTCAAATAAACGGCACCCATAACATCGATACAACATCATGGAAACAGGAGCAGCAGTATGGCTCTCCACCCCCTCCTCGCCATGGGGGTGGATGCCTGCCATCATATCCAACAAAGAAGTCATAATTGAGAAAGGACGACAAATGACATTATTAACATTGGTGGATGATGCCGATAAAGAGGACAGTGGCTGCGTTAATGCTGCTACTGGCCGCCTTAGCAATAACAGGGATCATAGCAGTAGCGGCAGCAATTCTAAACATACATTCACAACCACGCTCGTCGTCGATCCACTTATCAAAGACCACCCCCAGATCAAATTACGCAACCAGAACGACACCGATACGGACAACGTACCCGATCTTATATCCTTAACACATCTACATGAACCTTCCATACTGCACTCGTTAAAGTTAAGGTATGAGAGTAATGAGATATATACGAATACCGGGTGTATTCTGATTGCCGTGAATCCGTTCAAGTCCATGGAGAATTTGTATGGTTTAGATGTTATGGAGATGTATCGTGTTCGTGGTGATGGTGGTAATGCCTGGTGAGTACGTTTTTCTTTTGATTTTGATGAATTATGAAGTAAAAGAATTCTCTTACATTTGTTGTGGGGGACTTTGCAGCTCCACAATAACAAAATCAACCGTGAAAGCTGGACCTAAAAGTAAATCAAATGTGGAGAGGTGCGTTTCATTTTTTACCAGACAACTGTCCAATTGCAACCTGTTTGACGGCTTCAATTGCATATCTGACTTTTGATGAATATCAGTAATAGTAGTGGCAGCATCAAGCCAATGTATTCCAATGTGCTGAAAAAGAGTGATCACGCCAAAAAATTGTGGGGGAGGTACGTCCAAAAAATACCATGTGGATGTGAATCCGCAGAAAGATCTGTGCTGAACCATCCAAATCATCTTTTTGATATCCAAAGCAATGAATCAAATCAAAGCAGTCCTCAACAGACAAAGACGTCACAAAATCCCAAGCCCGCATCTAAATCCAACAATACATTATCACCGCATCCCTACAAAACAGCAGATGATGCCTATCGTGCCATGATGAGGGGCGTAGAGAATCAAATTTTGATGGGAAAAAATACAGACAACAATAATCCTAGTGAAAAGAATGGTGATGCTATGGTGCCTACCAATCAAAGTATCTTAGTTAGTGGCGAGAGTGGTGCGGGAAAGACTGTGACTGTGAAAATTATATTGAATTATTTTGCCATGTTGAGTAAAAAGGTCAGTCATGATGGCGCTGTTGTAGGTTTGTGTGGGAGTACAATCTCTCACTTTCTTTGACTTTCAAACAATGTTTGTCTTCGATATACACCCTTCAGATCACTGTGGCCTATTCTCAAGAATTCACGAGACGCCGCCAATCCTTCAGTCCACGTAGTAAAGATGGCGAGGAAGAACTAGTATGTATTGAACAACAGGTATTACAGAGTAATCCTATATTGGAGGCGTTTGGTAATGCGCGGACGTTGAGGAATGACAACTCGAGCCGTTTTGGTAAATACATCGACATCCGATTCACCAACAAGGGTAAACTCTCCGGTGCCAGTATTGAAACATACTTGTTAGAAAAAGTGCGCCTTATCCATCCCTCGGAAGGAGAACGTAACTATCACGTCTTTTATCAATTCTTGTCACGCGCTTCACCCGAAGAACGTAGGAGATACATGTTGGATGAGAAGACTGTAAGGTCTCCTTCACCAAAAAAGGGTAGAGGGTTTCAAAAGCAACGTAGCATTGGTGTAGAAGATTTTGTGTTGTTAAATCAAACGGGAATTTATGACAGAAGGGATAAAGTTTGTGATGGGATGATGCATGATGAAATGCTTGAGGCTATGGTGAGCCGAGGTCTTGTAATTGATATATTTTAACACTTATGAGCCCTAACCCATGCTCAATCAACATCTCTAGCTCACAATTGGCTTCGCACCCGAGACAATCCATTCGTTAATGCGGCTAATTGCCGCCATACTTCACTGCGGCAACATGACATTCACATCCACAGAGCACAAAAATGCTCGTGGTCACGCCGATGGATGTCATCTTGACAGAACTCCCTCTGCTGAAGCAGCTGCCAAATTACTTGGAGTAACCTTTGAAGATCTTGCCTCTGCACTCACTACTCGTGCCATTCGAGCTGGGAATGATGTAGTTCATACCTCCATGGATATTATTCAAAGCAAAAAGGCATCTGAGGCACTGATGAAAGCCACGTATGGAGCGGCATTTGATTTCATTGTGGCCAAAGTAAATGAAAACATCTCTTCGTACCAGCCGCAAGATAATTGTGCTTGTGCTTCAATTGGCGTGCTTGATATTTTCGGCTTTGAGACTTTTGAGTCGAATAACTTTGAGCAGATTTGCATCAATTACACCAATGAGGTGAGCGCATTAAATCACTTTCGTGATCCGAAATCTGAAGATTTTCCAAATCGTTTTACAAATTGATCCAACAAACCACATCACCCATAATGAACCCATAGGCACTCCAACAACAATTCAACAAATACGTCTTCAAACTGGAACAGGCAGAGTATGAGCGTGAAGGCATCCTCTGGAAATTCATTAGCTTCCCTGACAATCAAGAAATTTTAGATTTAATAGACAAAAAGCACACAGGTATATTTGCAACATTAGATGAGCAATGTATTGTCCCCTCCACAGATCAAAAGTTTACTCGTTTCTTGTATGCCAAGTGTGAGAAACATCCGAGGTTTGGTGCAAGTGCTGGTCAGAAGGCACATCATAAATTTACAATTGAGCATTATGCTGGGCCTGTTGAATACAGTACCGATAATTGGCTGGAAAAGAACAAGGATCAGATGCCAAGTGCTAGTGTGGCGTTGTTAAACGGTGCCAATTTCGAGCTATTGGGTCAGATTCTGGTAATTTCGATTTTGATTGTCGATCTTGAGTTGATATTCAAAGTCACGACAACCATCACTAATCCTCTCTTTCGTTTTTGAATGTACAAGCAATATATTCGAGCTGAACGCGAAGGCAGAGGCTCTGTTGCATCAAAAACAGTTGCCGCTCAATTCTGCTCTCAGCTTCGTGAACTCCGCTCTCGTATAGATACGACTGTTCCTCACTACATTCGTTGTCTCAAGCCTAATGATGAGTTGATTCCAGACTGTTTTGACCCGAAAATGATCGTGGATCAGCTTCGTTGCGGTGGCGTTCTTGAGGCAGTAAGAGTCAGCCGTGCCGGGTACCCTACGCGTTATCCGCACAATGTGTTCAAAGCACGTTACAGTTTCTTAGGAGATCTTGAAAGTCCAAATATTAAATCATTGAGATCAAATACTTTATTTGGAAAGAAGTTAAACTCGGTGAATGGCGATGCTTCTATCAAGAAACTGATTGGTAAGATTGCATTGGACATCTGGGAAGCAGAGCACAAATCAAAGGAGCCGACGGAAGGCCCAGTTTCATTTGAGGTGAGTATTATACATTGCAAGTTGGCCTTTTTTATTCATAATATCTCCTTTCCTTCCTGACATTTAGCAGCCACAAAAGCAACCCCGTCAAAGCCCAAGCAACAACAAATCAAGCTTCCTCTCCTCGCGAACTGCATTTTTATCTGAACCAGAACGAACTGACTCCTTCAGAGAAAATAAGCTACGTAACACAGAAACACACAAGTTAGGACCACTGCAACCGAAGTCATCGCAAGAATTTCTCGCACTAGACTTTTCATCAAGATGTGCCCTTGCCGGTTTACAGTTGGGCCGGACCAAAGTGTTCCTTCGGCGGGAAGCTTTTGATCGCATAGAAGCGTTGAGAGCAAGCAAATTTGGCAAGGCTGCAGTTACTATTCAAAAGATTGTCAGGGGTGTACAGACACGTGCATGTCATAAACTTGGCATTTCCTCTACTCGTCAACCACTCAAGACTCTTAATAAGATGTGCTCGTTTTCAAGTATAAGGGATGAATATATGCGTACGGCGTCCACTGTTTCAGTAGATAGTAGAAATGATAGCGAAGGTGCCAATGAGCCGCAAACAACAGAAATGAGAACCCTAAAATCAGTACAGGGGAAATTTCAGGTCTGGCCCCCATTAAAGAGGGGCTCTTACAAGATTTAGCATTGCATCATTAATTGCCCATAAGAAGTATATCTTAATCTTAAACATGTATATATCCAAGCTATATTATTATCTAGCAGCAGCTTGATCTATTCTTCAACAAAAATGCCTTGAACATTACTCAGGCTCAATCAATATACCCTTTTACCCTAACAATATCTAATCCTTGATACATCCACCACTGCTTATCTACTGGACCAATCTCTCAAAGTTTTCCACCGACGTGGGGCTTGGTAGGGATGTTGCCTTCAGCTCATTACTCAACTTCTCCTTCATCAGTGGGGTGAGGTATTCAGCAACCGACAAGGCAGCAATTGCAATGTCGATGGTGGCAATATCTATTGCTTCCTCCCCAGTCAATGCATGCTTGGCAACACGCTCTTTCACCGTGACATAATCAGGATCTTGAGAAAAGAAATAAGGCATTGCACCAGGATATTTTGCTTCCAACACGGCCACGTTGGCCTTGTCATCTTCATCAGGCATAGAGTGCCTGAACAACTCATTGCCGTCGGCGTCAGTAACTAAGGCATATGACACATCACCTCCACAACGATCAGCTTGTACAGACACCTCTTTACCAGTCTTGGTCTTAATGGTAAATTTGACTCTATCGAAGTCAGTGAACTCTTTACCACTGGGTCCCTTCAAAGTTTGGCAGCTAGAAAAAATCTCATCAACACCGACACTGTCAATATTATCCACTGTAACATCATAAAAACTTGCCAACAAAGCCAGCTCATGTATCGCCATGTTCTTGAGCATACCCTCGGCATTCCTCTCAAAGCATTCACCTAAACTTGCTGCATTGTTCTCGTACGTATTGTTTGAGACAAAGGTAACATGAGACCCATCCACGTTCGCAGCAAATTCCCGTGCATTGCGTACATATTTGCATACGTTCTTATTGTAGCCCATGCAGATGGAGACATTGGCATTGGCGGCTGTCTCTTTCATGGATTTCAACTCGGCGACAGTGGGTGCACCAGGCTTTTCAAGATAGACGACACCACATCCGGCGGCTATGACTTCATTGAGTAGACGTGGATTGTCGGCGGTACGGCCTGAGATTAGGGCAAGACGCTTGACTCCATCTGCTACAGGGGGGAGATCCGCTACAGAGGAGTGAAATTGGACACCGTGTGTTTCGGCTGTGGTGTTCTTAAATTCGGCGAATTCGGCCCCTCCAGGTCTTACGAAAGGGATATAGTGTAATATTATCAGCGTTGATTTGAGTACAAGAATCCCATTGTACATAATATGAATGAATCAAAACCGTGCAGGTTTCTTGCATAACTCACCCAGACGCACCCGCACCAAGGAACCATGGTTCAACAATGTGGCACAACTTGGCAGATGGACATTCACCTCCCAACATTTGCACAGCATGATACCAGCCCATTCCTCTGAGAGGCATACCACATCCTGATAATTGTTGCAGTTACATCGTGTAAAATGAGAACAGTACACTTGAAAAGAAACGATCACCACCACGAGATCGAGAGAAATAATAAGACATCACACAGAAAGAGGATTACTCACCGACTAGGATGACTTCAGCTTGATTTGATGTTGGTTTGGCTACTTCAACCATTGTAATGATATGAGATTGTTTCAAAATGGAACGCTTTTCAATAATTTATGATAGACTGACAACACAACGCCATTCACGACAGAACGCAAGTGCCAACGATGCACACCCTTGCTTTCGGCAGACACTGAACAGTGTGATTGATGTGACATTTTAGACAAAAAGCGTCACCTCCGGCTGTCAAACTTTGGGGTGTCAAAAAAGGAATCTTTTCCCGCCCCGCCCCAAGAATCCTTTTTTAGATTTCAACAACTTGAAGGTATCTATTGTTCTTTTGGTGGGATAATTAAGTAAAAAAGGGTATCTTCTAGTACTCTTCTCTTCCTGAGATTGGAAGAGATACCACTACACTATGGTACCATGCATCATAGCACAACCTAGCACAACCCACAACCATGGCATGGGATCATCAACCAAAACCAACTCTCCGCCTGATTTTTGGGGTGTCTGTTCACTGCATCAGCAGTCTCTAGTATGGTACAAAGTAAAATCCAACTGAGCTCTCCAATGATTTTGTTGTATTTGGCTACTAGATGCGCCCCAGACACACTTGTTATCGTACAGTCAAGAAGTTACTTATGAACTAATTACAACAGCCTTGGGACGAATGAAATCGGTTGTTACAGAGAGAAGGGAATGATTTCGCATATCAGGGAGGATGTACCCATCACTGGCTTCCTTGGGGACTCGTTGTAAATCTAATTCACATTTGTGCGACGAATTAATGATGGTGCCGTCGGGCAATTTGACTTCTTTGCGAGCGTGGTTTGCATCCTTGGACTTAATAGGTGCATCGTCGAGCAGGAAATGATGAGATGCTCCGGAGTCGAGAATGGCATAGTAATTAGTATTAGAGGATGGGGTGGGGGTCGATGTAGTAGTAACATTAATACACTGATTAGTTTTAATTGCACTACACACCGCCCCTAACCTTCACATGCCCGTAGGGAATTGATTTTTATGCACACCCTTCTGGCAACCTCCACAGGGGTTGTCTCGTGTGGCTGTGTACACATGTCCATATGCTGGGCGTTGGCAATTGCCACTATGATGATTGTCTGCCACATCATAGCCGTGCGTCCAGCAGTAGTTCCAATTGGCATAGTATTTTTGGTTGTTGGGCGGGCGCTGATTGGCGTAGAAACCTCCTTGTTGGTACGGCTGCTGCTGCTGCTGTGCTTGATATCCACCACGTCCTTGCCCTTGATAACCACCGCGGCCTTGTCCTTGAAAATTACCACGTCCTCGGCCGCGACCTCGTCCACGTCCTCTTCCGCCGCCACGGCCGTACTGTTGATAACCTTGGTACGGCGGTTGATACTGCGGAGGAGGGGCTTGATATGCTGGTGCGGGCGGTGCTGGGGGTGCCTGGTAATACGTTGGTGCTGGCGGTGCTTGTTGGTATACTGGCGGTGCTGGTGCTGCTGGCGGTGGGGCATATGCTGGCGGTTTTGCTTGGGCGGCGTTGGCTTGAAGGCCCTGGAGCTGGCCTTTGATCTCGTTGATAGCTGCCATCATCCCGTTTGCCATGGTGTCGAATGCTTTTGCGTTGTTTGCATTGGCATCGCTGAAGTTACGGAGGCTGTCAATGTACGCTTGCTCGGCCTCTGCGTACGAATCTTCACTGACGGCTTCTGCATTGCCACCATATCCTGCTTGGCTGCCCGTGGTGCATCCGGCTCGGTACCACGCTGCAATCTCGTCGGTGAAGAATGTCTTGAAATTGTTGAAAGTGCGTTCTGCTTGCGGTTTCTTGTACCATGATTCGATCTTCGAGGCGAAGAAACCCGCATTACGAACAACCAGTTCACCTGCGTATACCAAATCATGATCTGGCTTCGGCTGTCCGATGAAACCAGCGAAGATGGCAGCGTCGTCGATCTGCCTGATGACGCTTGCGAAATCTCTGGTGGCCGGATTCCAGTCCGCCACCATTGCTTGATTGTTCCGAGTGATGTCATCGGGACTTGCTTGTCCATAACTGGCAAACAATCCATTAAACCACTCCAAGAATACTTGCGTGGGAGCTACACCCACCATGTTAGTGAAGGTGCGCTTGAAAGACTGCTCAAACGCTGTTTTGGCGACAGCGATGAGTTCTTGGTTGACATGTTCCATTTCGATCCATTGTGCGCGTGCCTTGGCCCATAGGATCTTGATATTGTCGTTTTGTAGGTCACTCTGCGTGTCATCTACCGCTGGGACTTCAGGAGGGCGTAGGGGAGGTGCGATCTGTTCTCCCGTGATAGAGGTGTACGTTCCGGGTGGCAGTACCAGGAAAAGATACCCGTACAGGCTGTATGGGCATGGGATTTGCTGCGCCCTGTCGCTGAGCTCGGTGATTAAGTTGATGAGACTGTGACAGACTGAAACCATCAGACTCTATAATCACATGGACATTCTATTGCTGCTCAGAGTATTTAAAAAAGAAGTAACCGGCTCTATTATTTTCCTTGAGTACTTATTATGTCCTTCTTGGTAATATACCCACCACTATTTAATTACAAAGGACTGTTATCATCGAAAAAGCAAATCCATTAGTGGAAGAAATCAGCCTCCACTTAGGTCCAATCAAATTAATTGCAGCTCTTTCAGCACTTCCATCTGTATATCGAATCTCTCCATGGCAGCCTGATAAACAGCCCTGTCTCTGTTGTTCAACTTGAGAATGAGATCAATCGTTTCGTCGTCCATCTCCGTAGTGCCGCACGTAGGTTCTCTGGCTGCGTTCGCATGCGGAAAAGGACAAGTCTTGCTATCAACAAAGTCTTCAGGAAGAGAAAACATTGGATCAGTCACAGCGTGCCCCTGAGATTCAAATTTGTTTCCGGTATTCAAGACAGCTTCGGTCAAATTTTCTGCAAGAAAAGGAAATATTGCTCTAAAGCCATCAACACTTTCAGGCAGACGGTCAGTCAAACCAATCCATGTGAATGACTCTCTCAGATTCTTGACTGCTTCTTGTACGATGTCCTTTTCTCGTGGAAAGCGCACATCGTTGGCAATGTTGTATAAATCAATGCTTGACAAGAGATTTGTAGCTTGGTGGCCAATCATTTGTATTGCACAAGAGTCTGATGGGTCATATTCAAAGTGTGGGTCTTCGCTATAACTTGCACGGCCCTTAAATGTTCCACTGGCAACTTCCTTTAATACGTCTTTTAGCTCTTTGCACTTGTAACATGACTGAAGTGTGAATCGGTACATGCTCCAAGCTCTGTCAATGGGGTTTCGAATGACAGTAATTTTATCTATTTATACATGAAAAGGTTGGTCGCCTTGCACAAATGAAAGGAGTAATAAGAATCACGAGAAATTCAACTCACCTACATCTTTCCAGCCAAAAGTTCGAACAGTGTGTAGGGACGCACAATAACTCATAACACCACAGTCTGAAGTTCGGCATATATTTAAATCCCCAACCTGTGCTTCAAATTCTCCAACAGCCGGATCAAATGGTGCATCCATGATAGCATTTCCGTCATTGTCATTGTAATAAAAAATATTGTCAATGACTGAGGCATTAAGTTCCTTAGCCAACTGACTCATACAGTTTCTAACTCCAGATCCACATTCAGACATGGAACTGTATTCGACTCTTGTGTTGTTGTTGACCTTGAGCTGTCTGGATATTGCACAGTGAATTAAACTATCCATTGAAGTGCCACCTGTCTTCATGTGGTGCATATGCATGAATTGTTTAGAAGAATCGGGATTCATTTTGAAGGTCCGGTGAGAGAGAAATCCATTTTCCTCGGCTACAGGGTTGGCACTAACAAGGAGTGATACGACTGTATCCATGGCAGTTTTTTTTAGCTTCTCTTTTAGTGCAACTCTTTCCTCCGGTGTCAAGGGCACAAAGTAGTCAGGAAGATCTTTAGCAGCGATTGCCAATGATTTCAGTGCGTCACTGTCTTCTTTGACTGGATCATTTTTATCATGACCCGGTCCCTTTTCGTCTTCAATAATCTCTTCTTCAGCATTAGCATTGTTGTCCGCATACAGTGATGGCCAGTCGCTGAAAGTTACCTTGTACATTCGATCCCACCGCTTCCCTGTGATCAAGACGTGATCTTGCCCCAAGGCAATACCATTCAACACATTTTCACTCGAGCCTCTCTCGACGCTAGGCCACAGCTGCGACATGTCTATAAAGGAGGTAAGGAGTAGACAGCGTCATAAGTCTAGCTTTCCTGTATAATGAATAGATATAGAAGGGCTTACCGTACTCTCTCACACTTTTTCCGGTAGTAGGATCAACACAGATGACATCGTCCATGTGCCAAATATTGCAGCACACAAGACCATCCATAAACTCCAACTCGTTCAGGTCATTCTGTGATTCTCCGTTAAATCGAGTCACTATAACCTTGCGTTTCTCTTCGAGAGTATCTCTATCCCAAAAGTACAAGTAGGCTGATCCATCACTTACTATAAATTCTTGGCTAGCTGCATCATAGGTAATCCCCCAACCTTCATGCTTGGGAGCAGTAGTAGTGTACTGGAATGTAGAAAGTTTGTTTAACGTGACAGGATCGTACATAAAACCTGTCTGCTCCTTCCAAGTGATAACAATAATGCGACTGTTTCCATCTTTATCAACGTAGAAGGCAGATCCCTCGCCGAAATACCTGCCCTCCAAATTGACTGATTTCTCAACTTGAAATGTGGTGGGGTTGATTTTGCGCAATTTTGAATTAGTGTATAATCCAGTTGTTTCGTAGATCATCCCATCATTGCCATAAGAGAGCCCTTGCCTGTAGAAGAGATTAATAAATGCGTGAGTGAGATCCAGGTCATTTGAAAGTTAATGCAACAATTTTCACAAAAATACTTACGTGAAGGAAGTCTTATCATGAGATACCTGTTCCACTACAGTATAAGCTTCACTGATGGTATTTTGAACTTGAACTGAGTTATTGTCTTGGGTCTCTTCTTCTAACTCCTCGAATTCTTCTTCAAGTTCCTCTTCTTGTTCGGCGATTATTTCTTCTATACTCTCGTCAACGGTGGTGTCGTCTTTGGTGAATTCTTCTAGCTCCTCCAGTTCTTCTGCTAATGTTTCTTCCTGTTCAGCAATAATTTCTTCGAGTTCTTGATCTTCACCTTCCAAACCCCCAGCATTGTTGTTGGCAAACAGAGATGGCCAGTCGCCAAAAGAGATCTTGTACATTCGATCCCAGCGTTTTCCTGTTATCAAGACGTGATCATGCCCTAAGGCAATACCATTTAACACATTTTCACCGCTACCTCTTTCATTAGAAGGCCATAGAGAAGTGAAATCTGAGGGGTTGAACAAGGAAATACATATTGAGTCGTTGTAATCAAGTTTCAATCTTTACTTTGACTGAAAAAATGATGAACTTCAACTTACCATATTCTCTCACGCTCTTTCCAGTAGTAGGATCAACACATATTATCTCATCACTATGCCAGATGTTGCAGCACACAAGACCATTCATAAACTCTAACTCATTTAGCTCATTCTGTAATTCTCCGTTAAATCTTGTGATTTCAACCTTTCGCTTCTCTTCGAGAGTATCGCTATCCCAAAAATATAAATAGGGAGATCCATCGCTCACAATAAATTCTTGGTTGGCTGAATCATAAGTAATCCCCCAACCTTCATTCTTGGGAGCAGTAGTCGTAAATGGAAAGTTCTTGATAAGTTCGAAGGATTCTGCATCATAAATAAATCCGGTCTTTGCGTGCCACGTAATCATAATGATACGACCGTTTCCCTCCGAATCAGTGTAGAATGTGGATCCTTCGCCAAAATACTGTCTGTCAATATCTAAAGATTGTGTGACTGCAAAGGTTTGGGGGTTTATTTTGCGTAATTTAGATTGACCATACAGACCAGTGGTTTCGTAGATTGTGTTCTCAGGTCCGTAAGATAGTCCTTGACTACGTAGAAATAAAGTTTAAGTCCAGATGATAATCAAAATATGAGTGATTTATTTCAAAGATAATGATAGATATCCAAGAAACTCACGTGAAAGAAGTCTTGTCGTGATCCACTTGTTCTATTACACTCCATTCTGTACTTATCATCCCTGTTGCTCCAAGCATATAATCAAGATTTTGATGAGCATCTATCGCTTCTTCATTGGCGGCCTTCTCCACCAAATCCTCAGTCTGCTCATTGACGTTTTCTATGTGTTCTTCTTCCAATTCTTCTTCTTGTTCCTCGGCAAACTCTTCTCCTTGTTCCTCAACAATAGCTGCATCATTTTCTTCCTCTTCTTGCTCCACTGAATCTTCAGCAACCTTCACGGGAGGGGTCACATCAATGTTGGTTTCTTGGATATCCATATGATCCATTTTCTCATCTATCAAATCCTCATTCATCAGAGCATCAATCTGCTCATCGCCACCCTTATTTCCTTGCCAATCTTCCAATTTACCCCGTAATCGTCCGTAAAATCCCTGCACCTTATCAGGTACACCGTATTCATCCACATACACCTTACCACTGGCCAACAGTCCCACCAACAAGGTGAGAAATACAACAAATGCAATACAGCACTTTGATCTAGAAGATTGTGATGTTGTGACAGCACGACGAAGCTGGGGCGATTGAACGGCCACCTCTTCGTCGTCGTCATCATCGTAGCTCCCATCTTCGTCATCGATACTGTAGTTATTAGATTCGGCATCAAGACGATCGTCCCTATCGCGATATTGATTGTCGGTGTAGGGTAGTTCGAGGTCGTCTTCGTCTTTGGCGACCTTGTTATATTTTGACAGCGCCATAGTTGATGAATTCAAGGAGATAAGGAGCTGTGTTAAGAGTTAAGTCCTCTATCCAGAGTGAATGAAACCCAGGAGGCTGGTCACCATGGTGAGTGAGTTTTATGGGACTGAAAATAATAGCTCTCTCCTCTTCCGTTAAAAAAGTTAAGTTCAAGTACTTAGTGATTCCCGTAAAATTATGTTTTCAAGAAAAATATAATAATCACAGTAATTCTACAGTAGGTAAATGTTAATACAATAATCATTTTTTACCTTTATTCAGTTCACCTGAATTATTTAAAAATCATTTTGTGCCACTGTCACAGGACTGAATTTTTGTCGAACTTGCTTGAACTTTTTTCCAAAAAACTCCTGAACTTCCAACTCTCTTGAACTTTACCAATTATTATCAACCTCCACCTCCTGCACCGCTGCCCCAGGTAAACAGCTCAAGGAGCTTTCTTATTGTAATATGTCGATAATTCTGATTAGCTCATAACTGTGTGGGATGCGGGATGTTTATTATTCTCTTGAAAATATTTATGTATCATCTCTGAGAAAATATTTATGTTCAATGAGTCGATTTTTTTTTCGTTGCCATTGAGGTTGAATGTAGGAATTGGACTCCAGACTCCAGTGGTTTGTGGAGTACCATAATGATCAATGCTTGACTATCTTCGATTCGTCTACAATCTCACATTACTTCCTTTGTTTTATCGTGGTTGTGTTAAGTAGGTGCCTTCCATGCAGAGACAAGAAGATTACTAACTCGGGTTGCTATACTTTTGAATGACTAACAATAACAATCAAGCAATATAATCATGCCTCGTGACGGGGAGAAACCACGCAAATCCAAAAACAGATCGAACGGGGAACGCAGTAGCAGCTCTAATAGTGAACAACGTCACCAAGAATCCGTAGCCCAGGACTCCACAGACAACAACACCAACGGGTCGCAACGAGCTTCCCTAGCCTCAGACGATTCGACAAGTGAATTATCCTCATTACAACGTTTGTGTGATAATGCCTCCACCCCGCAATCATGGGATGCCGTTCGTAATTGGCTCCGCACTCATTCCGCAGCTGATGCACGGATTGCCGCCGAAAAGAGGGGGGATTATGATACAGCACCCTTACATTTGGCGTGTCGGAATGATCCCCCAACAGATGTGATCGAAATGCTTTTAATGGCGAGTGAGGAGATGGTACGGGCTGCTGATTCTTTTGGCTGGTTACCTTTGCATTATGCGTGTGCAAATCATGGGAGTGAGGGGGTGTTGACCTTGTTGGTTGCTGAATATCCAGAGAGTACTACAAGTGTGGATAAGAGGAAGAGAACTCCATTACATTTTGCGTTGGGGAGGACTGAGAGGCCTGCGGATCGAAGGATTGTCATGCTGTTGGGTGGAACAGGCGCGGCTTTATTTCCTGATGAGAATGGAATGCTGGTGAGTTTATGGTTTTTGTTGAATGCGTTGTTGGTTCGAGTGTGGCTTTAGAGTCACTCACTTTATACAATACAATTTTAGCCGCTGGTGAGTTTCTGGTTTTGTTGAATGCTTGGTTGGTTCGAGTTTGGCTTTAGAGTTACTAACTCTATACAATACAATTTTAGCACTATGCATGTGCGTACGGAGCTACTGAAGAAGCACTCGCTGCTCTTATTGATGATAATGTCGAGACAATTAATGCGACGGATCTTCGCGGGCGCACCCCTCTCCACTTCGCACTCGGCAATGCGGACAGACCTGGTGAGTTGGAATAACTCGTTATATCTAGTATTTTCTTGCGTTGAATTCACTTCGACTCTTGTATTCACGTCAATTTTAATATGCAATAGCCTCCCCGGCCGTAGTAGGATTAATTCTCTCTCAGATCCCAAGTGTAGTCAACTCGATCGATCAAGAGGGCAATCTCCCGATCCATCTCCTCGCCACGCGCTCTTTAGCCATTGGAGAATACGCTACAGAACAACGCTACAACTGCGAAAAATGCCTAGGATTGTACTTAAAAGCTAATCCGGATCCTAGTGCTGAGCTACTCATGTCATTACAAAGTCTACCAGTATGGTTAAGAGACTTGGCTGTTGTCAATCCCGTCGTTCAGCGGATTCTCAACTATAAAATTGCCAAGATTCTACCAACGGTTATTACAATTGGTGATTTCATCTTTTATTTTATGGTGGTTGCATTCTTTCAGGTATCTGTAATCTCGAGTATCACGCATAGAGTCGAGGGGACAGAATACACTGAAGTTGGCTACCTTGTTGGCCTTAGTATTCCATCGGTCTGGTTTATACTGAGGGAATTGGTTCAGGCTGTTAGTCTCGCGACCATTGGTAGCTTTTCGACTTGGCTGTGGGATTTTTCAAATTGGTTCGACATGTTCTACATTGTTCTCATCGTGAGTAACCAGTGCAACTTTAGAATGAAAATGAGGAGATGTCTCACTTTTCAGCGTTCGCACAATACTGCCATAGATATACTGGGTAGCTGCTATCAAAGGAGATAATCTGGATCTGATCAATTTTCGCGTTGCAACAGCCTTCACTTTTGTGTTCTACTGGATGAATATCTTACTCTTTTTAAAGGGTCTTATGGTTGGATTCGCTGTCTTTGTTGAAGGAGTTGTATACGTCTTGAAGCGTCTAGCAGCATTTTTTATCGCTCTTCTGATCATCTTGATAGGGTTTGCGCAGGTCTTTTACACCCTGTTTCGAATGTATGAAGGAGGCTGTACTTCAAACGACCTGGCTGTCTACGTCGATAGTCCCGACGAAGTCACAGTATGTGATGTCATGAATGAGGAGTTATGTGTGTCGGTTGAACCAGAAGTTTGCGAACCTTCAAATGATAATCCGTGGTGTAATTTCTGGAGCAGCGTCTATAAGACCTTTTCCATGCTTCTAGGCGAAGTCGATGACAACGATTTTAAGGGTAACGTGTGGGCCGTTTTCTTCTTTTGCTTGTACATGTTCGGGGTTGTCATCGTTTTAGCAAACGTTCTTATCGCTATTGTAACTGATTCTTATGGTGTGATCAAGAACGAGAGGGCGGGTGAGTCTTAATGAAACCATTTTCTTATGGCCTTGTGGATTCCTAACATCTCCTGTTTTTACTTTACTAACAGCTGTGGTGTTTTGGGGCAATCGTCTTGATTTCGTCGCCGAGTAGGTATCTGAACTGCGCTCAGTAAATGTCAAGCTAATAGTTGTCTAATCAATTTTCCTCATCCACTTACCTGTTATAGGACGGACGTGATAGGGACAATCTTTAGCAACAGAATAAAACGATTCATAGGTAAAGATGGCGACGACCACCAATCAGGAGGTAATTCTCTATTGGGCGGAATCTGGACCAAGTTCATGTATCTCTATGATGACGATGACTACAGTTACAGTGGTGTTTCAATAGAATCTATCATCTTCAATCTTTTTCGGTTTTTCATCGGTTGTGTTGTAATACCGATATGGTTACTAATAGGCTTTGCTTCCTTCGGTATGCTCTGGCCGCCTCAGGTGCGTGAGTATTTACTGACAAGTTCAGTGTCTTTTGAGGGTCAAAAGAACGAGGAAGAGATAGTCCGTCTTGAGCGTTGCGAGACGCTGAGGCATGAAGTTAAGATGTTTCATACCGAAATTCGGAAAGATTTGGATCTGGTGAACGATGATCTTGCGCATCTGCGGGTGCTGGTATCTGACACTAGATCGGGAATAGGTGCAGAGTTAAAGAATTTGAAGCAGATTGTGATGGAGGTTTATGAAAATAGTATGGATTGAGAATTTCAAAGCAATTCAGATGAGTACTTCATTAACAACGTCTGCAGGATAATTTGAACATGAAGCTCTACTTAATTTGTTTCTATGTCAGATGTCAATGACAGCCAAATGGCTCCTGTACAAATATTTACTTAAGTGAAAGTGCCTTTCTATCTTTGGTAAAATTTCAATATATAAATACCTTAGTATTTCTAGGTGCTTCATAATTGAATTTGAACAAACTCATGAACCATGAACAACTTCTAGTAGCATTCAGCTTGAAACTACGAAAAAAATCTCTATATATTCATGTTTGCCCTGATGATGTTCGTGAACCTAATCTAATCCCCTCTCCCTCAAAGGCTGTCCACAATGGAGAGTGTGAGAGAAATATTTCGTCTCCTATTCTCTTGGATAACGAGACAACGACGGAAAACAGTTGAACAAAAATGCCATCACCAACTTGCGAGAAATCATACAATATCTTTGAAGCAGTAATTAGCCCAAGGCAATTCACAGCTATTCTCAATAATTGAAATATGCAGGCCGGAACAAGTCCAGCTTTTGATGGTCTTTCTGCTGAAATCAATGTGTTCAATACAACCCAAGCTGCCATAGACATGGAATCCATAGCAATACATAACGTTGAAGCAACAATGTACCCCCTCCAGATGACTCCGGCTCGGTCCTTTTGTTCGCTTACTTCGCTGTCGGCTTTCTTGTTCCAGACTTTGATCCAGACCATCCCAGCAACTTGTGTCCCAAATGTGAAGTAACCAAAAAGGATAAGTTGTGACAGTACAAGGCTGCTTGTAATGTCAAATAATAACATCGAGGCAACTGCCATAACACCTGTCAAATTTCGAATTGATTTCAGTGTTCGTTGTTTACGTAATACTTCTTCCATTTCTCGTTCCTTTTTGCGTTGTTTGCCTCTCATAAAAGGATCAGCAAAACCTTCATCGTAACAGCTAGTTGTAATTCCATTCTGACCGTCAGATATGGCCTCTAATTCTTCTCTACTCTCTAACTGCATGGCTAAATTTTCTCCATCCGTGCTCTCGTTCGATAATGGCCTTATTATCTTACGAGATATCATCAGACATCCAAAACAAAAACCAATTAGTGCATTGGGGGAGCAAAGTTCTAAGGGTGGGAAACCCCAGCCCCAATGTAACCCAAAACCACTAGAGCGTGTCAGCAAGAGAGGACAAATCATACATCAGCCTGATTTTATGTACGAACTTACCATGCTATTCCTGCCAAATGTCCCATAAAAGAAACTCTAGGGAGTAAAGCCAGTTGATGGGTTTAGCAGTGAGACGGCGACGACAAAACGCAATTTTCTAAAAAAAGGTTAGCGATTACCTGGGCATAATGAATTGAGCAACAAAAAGCGAAACGATCGGAGCAATGTTGAATCTAAGCCAAGGCAATCCAGGCACATTATGAGTAGCAAAACAAACATCCGAGAAGAAAGGAATAGGGCAAGTTGGCTGGCTCCTTTCCAATGTGGTTCTAATACATTGATAGAATAGGGATTGAGTGATAATATCAAAGCTTATATGAACAATGCAGATTGATGGAAAACTCACATGACCATCAGAGCAAAGAGCACGCCCGAATACCCAACCGAACTTGTCTCTTTCAACCTCATCTCTCTTTCTTCTGACCTACTGCTACCATTATACTTCTCCCAAATCAACCTCCCGTGCACCATCGCCATCATGACTGCAGTGCACATCACCACCAATGCTACATTGTAAACCAAAAACACTATACTACCGAAACCACCCTCTAACTCTTTCCCTAAAGTATGCAACGACATCATATTAAACCCAAGATGTAGGGGTTCGAAATGTGCCGTTGCTCCTGTAAAACTACGCCAACATTCGTGCTCAAGAACTATTTTGTTGTAGCTTTTACTAACAGATGATGGAGAGATGCGATGATTCCAGTATTGATAAGCAAGACCGATATTGAGCAGCATGAGTAGTGTGGTGGTGGGATGACGCAAGAGAAATTGAACATTTTGGTTCTGCCTTCCATTTTGCTTCTTGTGCTTAGATTTTTTTGTGGGTAATGTTGTTATTGGTGTTGGACAAGTTGTGACTATGGGTGACATCGATTCTATTGTGGAATGATACCACAGTCCACTCGGTGGATATTGATGTATTGTCCCCTTGGGGTAATTCTGCAATGGACTTGAACACCATTTATCTTCTCCGCCAGATTGTAAACACCACAAGTTGTTAGATTCGTCGAAGACAATCTCGTGATGCTTTATTGCTGCCTCTTGCTCTGCATTGATGTAGCTGTACTTCGAAAGTGTAGAGGAAGGAGCCGATATCATCATAACTGCTTGTGTCAGTGATGGCCAGCCTGAGCTCATAGACAGAGTAGCTGTATTTCGGCGACCAATAATACTAGAATACTTTTGACGGAATGATCTACCATCCAAAGCCTCGTCGCCCTTCTTTTTCTTCTTGTGTATTGGTGCGTAAATCCCATACAGCATAAAAGCTTTATCTAATTTATCACTGCGTATTTGATTGTCTTTAATATTGTCGTGTTGACTAAAATTGCACATAAGTCCTCATCAGTTCCCTTCTTATAAATATTTCTGAAGAGCTCCATCACACAAATAAAACTCACCTCGTAGATGGCCCAACAAAACAGTATTCGTTTTGCCAGTATGTGTATTCAAATAAATGAAGGTATGTGACTGTCCATGGTAAGAGAATGAGCAGGCTTATCAGTTTGATGAGCGGTGTTTGGTAGGATGACATTGTGATAACAAAATAGGTAAAGACGGTGGATCTAGTGGAGGTTGATGGTGATAGGTGATAATAATATTATTATGGCAGGTGATCAGTGATCATGGTGCGTGTAGATGAAGATGAGCGTGGATGTGGCATGTGGCTGGTGGCATGGCGGGCGCGATTTTCGCGGTTTTTTTACACACACTACACACTAAAAAAGAGGTGCATTAGAGATAAGTACAACAACAACAACTCAGTACGACATTGTCTTAATTGTTACATATACCATACATATACTAGATTCACATCAACATATTATCGTCAACACCTCAAGCAGAAATTACCGAAGACTTCAGACTATCTTTGGCCGAATCCTCGATCTTGTAAGTATGTTCCAGCACTGTGTTCTTTCCGTGCACGTCGAATTCCTTCTCAATCTCAGGTTCATCCTTGTGAGGAGATTTAGGATCGTCTTGAGCTCTGGGGTCGGCCTTGACTTCAACAGGAAGATCGAAATCGCCCTCGACATAAGTAGAGGCAAGAGCGGCAACAACTGTATCACCCATGATGTTGAACATGGTGATAAACCTATCAGTTAACCAATCGATAGCAATGATGAATCCAAAGCCGTAAGGTGCGGCTCCTGATGCTGACGCTCCGAAGGTGGTTTCATAGCAGGTTAATGTGAGGACAATTCCTGCTGATGGGACGGGTGCTGCGCCGATAGTTCCAAGTGTTGAGATCAAGGCCAGTACAATGTAATCCGCAGCCGTTGGAGTAATACCATTTAAATATGCCAAAGCGATGCATGAGTTTATGGTCCAAATGGCACTTCCGTCCATATTGATCGTAGCACCGAGTGGCAAGACAAAGTTGGCAATACCGGGAGGTACCTTGCCCGACTTGTTCACGCACTCAAGAGTTACTGGTAGTGTAGCAGCACTACTTGCACATGCAAATGCAAGAGTAATAGCTGGAACAATGTGTTTGAAATAATCAAACGGGTTGGACCTCTTGAAGAGGAAGTAAAAACCACAGTAAGTGAATAGAAACTGCGCCGTAATTCCGACCATGAATGAGGCAAAGAGCCAACCAATTGTACCGAGAACTGTGCCCATATCTGATTGTCCACCTATGGCAGTAGCAATCAGAGATAATATACATATAGGCGAGACATAAATGATCCAGTGAATCATCATCATCATAATGGTCTGCAACTCTTCCAAAATTTGAATCAAGAGAATTACATCCCACTTCAACCCTTTGGGCGGGTTGGCAGTGAGACGGCTTAATGCTACACCAAATGCGCCCTTTCAAATAGGAGGTCGACGTTTTAGTGATTCAATAAATGACAGACCCGACACAAATAAAAATATGCAAGAATTACTCACCGCAAGAACAATAACTCCAAGAACGTTATTGTCGTAGAACAGTCCGACCATGTTAGGACCGATTAAACCCATAAAAAGTCCCTCGTACAATGACTCGCTAATGGAGAGCTGAGTAATACCACTTCCTTCATTGGCCGGGACAAAATACCCATTCACATCTTGCATCAAGAAGAGAGATTCGTCTGTGGGGTCACCGGCAGCACACATAACCGATCCATCATTCATCTCGGTAAGAAAAGAGATTGGATTCCCAGTACCATCTACGCTACACGCAAGCCTCATTTCTGCCGCTACAACAGCACCGTCGTCTTGTTCCAATGGTTCATACTTGGTAGAAAAAGCCAAAGAACTCAACACACCAATAAGTGCAGCACAGACGGTAGTTAGAATATAAAGTCCAATGGTATGCCCCACAACAGATCCTGCCTTGCCAAGGGCAAGCATATCCATAACACTAATAGCAATACTTGCAAAGATAAGTGGCAGAATCACACATTTCAGAGCTCTCAAGAACAAATCTCCAAGAAGGCCGATCCAGAGCAAGGCTGTTTCCTTAGCCGTAGGGTCTTCAGGCTGCCAGTATGTCAATCCGACACCCAAAAGGATTCCCAGGGTTGCACATACGATAATAAAACCAAGTTGATGATTACCGTAGAACTTGTTGAATTTTCCCCAGCATCCTTTAGGCGGCTCGGTCTCTTGGTCGTCCTGATGATCGTGGGCGAAGTCATTTTCGTGGGAAATGAGAGAATTCTCTAGACGGATGGAATATCTATTGACGTGATGGTCTTCCGCGGCGTTGGGATTGGTAGGCTCGGTTCCGCTAGACATGATGATATTATATTGAAGATATTATGGTAGAGAGGTCGACTTATGGCTAACAATGATTTATGGTAAAAGAGTGAACTAAACAACCTTTTGATGGGAATGCTTTGTGCGTCTTGATAAGATTACCGCAGACGGTTACACCAACTTTGATGATGGTGATGGTAGAGTTACTTTCACTTGGTTGAGATATCTATGATTCTTGCCAAAAATAAAATGAAGTGTCAAGTGTCATCTCTGTGTGAAGCAGAGCATGCTTGAACCTTCACCTGTTGACACCACCTTCGTCCCTTTTGATTTTTGATTTCAGCGAACTGCCGAAACATCTGGGGGAGGGCGCGGGAAATTGTCTAACTTCTTCTCCTTGATGTCCCACATTGACGTCATCATGAAGGCAATAAGACAAAATCTGAAATTACAGATTTGGTCAATATGACAAATGTGATGTCATCCTTCTCTGTTCTTTTTAAGTCAAAACAAAGGCTTTTACAGCCTATCGCCGATCTTGCTGATGCCGCGCTGCCGATGCCCTTTGATACCAGAGAAGATCAGAAATCAGAACGCACAAGCTATCTACAGGTGCCGGTCGGTTCAAATTCAGTTGACACCTCTGTGTATGTCTTGCCTCTTGCCTTATCTATCGGGATCAGTTCTTTTTGATTGCAAATCACTCTAAGCTTCAATTCCGCTGAAAACATAGTTGATTCATTTTGTCCGATTGATCACGACAGTCTTGTGAAAGTAAGTGCTGTAGCCATAATCTTCTTTTCACCGAATCTGAACTACGTCTAATTAAAAGCTCACCTATAATCTTTATCATAACATCATAGCTTCAGTGAAAAAGTATGGCCACCTCAGAGCCCGTTCCGCCCTATAGCACCCGTCTATCGAATTCTCTCCTTTCCCACGACAACGACGATGTAGACGTCCACGAATTCACCCGCTCATTCACCAACGAAGATGGAGGGAATGAACAACAAACAAAAACATGTGGATCCAAATTCTGCAACTTTTACAGCACTCATCAGCTGGCGTTTGTCATAACGGGAGCCGTCGCCGGTATCTGTTTGGGTGTGGGATTGTCCTTCTGGCAGCCTGAAGACACTACTGCTAAGGACACCGCGATCCTTTGGATCGGCCTTCTTGGGGACTTGTTCATACGCGCTCTCAAGTGCGTCATCCTCCCATTAGTATTTTGTAGTATTACTATTAGTGTGATGGACATGCTTGCCCTTGGCAAGGTAAGAGCAAAACAAGTATAATCTATCCTTTCATTACATGTACATTTGGCTAACGAATATAAATGCAAAAGGCCGGGACTATGGTAGCCGTAACAATTGGTCTCTACATTTTTACTACTATATGCGCTGTAACCTTCGCAATCATTGGTTCCTTGATTTATTCTGACAAGTATGCGGTTGCTGATGATACTTCCGGGGATACGTCTATTCCTGAAGTCAGACTCGCGTGTAGTGTAGATAGTGCTGGCAATCCTACTTCCTTTCTTACTGAGATGAATGATGGATCGGTTATGTGTGCTGCTGGTGAGCCCACAGACGAATCTCTCTTCTTGATGGATGATGTCAATGGATATTTCGCCACTACATCCGAAGGAGGCCCTGCGAAAATGACGTTGAGCGAATCCTTGTACAAAGGTCTGTTCATGCAAATGATCGGTCCAAATATGGTTGGATTGTTTGTAGACAATAACTTCCTTGGAGTTATTGTTCTTGGGGTGAGTACCATCTATTGCATGTCATGTTGCATGTCTTATTGTGCAGTCATGTATCTAAATACCACGATTCTTAAATGAATCACTCCAATTTCCAGACTGCATTTGGTATTGCACTCACTAGCCTCGGGAACAACCCGCCAAAAGGAGTCAAGTGGACTCAAATCCTTATTGTTCAACTCCTCGAAGAACTCATGCACATCTTTATGGTAAGCTGCATCCTAATGTAATCATTTGTCCATTAAATCAAAAACTAACACAACGTGTTGTATTCCAATTAAGATGTTTGTCAATTGGATTATTTTCGTTGCACCCATCTGTAAGTAAGATTGAATGTATATCTTGCACACTGATTCTCGTCGTCATGAGCTTGCGCTGATTCGAATTGGTTGTTACCTTAAAGGTATATTATCTCTCGTCGCAAGTGCTATAGGCAAACAGTCTGATATGACCATTGTTTTGGAGACACTTAGTTGGCTGATGGCCTCTTTCTTCACTGCGGCTGCTATGCAAGTCGTCTTCTGTTACATGGGATTGTACTTTGCGTTCTTAAGGCAGAATCCACTGAAGTACTATATGTCCCTTATTGAAGCATTGGTTCTCGCCTTCACTACATCTAGTAGTGCTGCCACTCTTCCTGTTTCGATGGATTGCGTAGTTAAGTCGGGCAAGGTACCCGCTGGTGTTGCTCGATTTGTCTTGCCTCTTGGTGCGACCATTAATATGGATGGAACTGCTATCTATATTGTATGCTCGTGTGTTGCTCTAGCATACTTGAATGGGATTGTTCCCACTGCCGCAGACTATATCATTATTGGCGTGTCCGCAACACTCGGCTCAATTGGTACTGCCCCAGTCCCCAGTGCCTCCATAGTGCTCATAATTACCAGTTACCAAACTGCATTTGGTGGAGACGTACCCTACGGAATCGAGTTCATTTTTGCCATTGATTGGTTGATTGACCGCTTTCGCACCATGTTCAACGTCTGTGGAGACACTGTTGTTGCTGCACTCGTTGCCAGTCGTTTGGACGAAGAATCTACTGATGAGTTTTTGAAGAAGGTGGAAAAGGTCGAGGGGGATATTGGTGGTGATTATGATGAAAAAGCTCCTCAAGATGAGAAACACTTTGACATGCATGGACATAAGTCTTCTGTTACGTCTGCGTAGATGTTTTAGGGTTGTGTAAACTAAATGTTGTGTATTTTCTGTTAAAAAAAGCTATTGGCGGAATAATATTGTGGAGATTTGACATGAGGTTATGTCGGCTAATTAATATTGTATAGTTGAGATATATGATTAATGCTAAATGCCAGCAAAACCTTACTGTAAATCTATGTTGGGTGATTATCTTGAGAATGTTTTCCTTCATTCGCTTGATGCTTGTTGAGTCCTTGAGCTCATTGGATTTTAGAAGTCTTCCATGTTCTTCGGACAAGAAGAAATGATTCATAGAACAAAAGAGCAACATCTTAATTAACGTTGCCTTAAGTGGTGACTGTAATTTGGTGGTTTGCATACTGCAAATTGCACAAAATTTTCTCCACTGGTTTGTAGCTGGAATGAATGAATATTAAAATGCTTACTTGTAAATTGAAATTACTAATAATAAACCTTTTTAATAACTCTTCTGATTTTTTTCAAACACCCCCTATGGAAGGAGCCAAGGCAACCTTATACCTGGGAATGAATATGGTAACCACGGAGATGGCAGAGCAGATACACTACGCGGCAGAAGCACCAAAAATGCTAATACATGTCCAAAATCACCTTCGACTGACTAAAGAAACAATCGAGGATATTAACTGGAGATCAATTGGCAGAATCAAAAAGCGGCTCAAGCTGCATGAATCGATAAGAATGACAAAGATGATGTATGGTTGGCTAAATGTTGGGTCACAGAAAGTAAAGATGGGGCAAATTGGAATATGCCCATGCTGTGGAGGAGATATCGAGACTCAACACCATCTCTATACGTGCCCAAATGAGTCGATGCGCCATACAATTACGGAAACTATTAAATCGGCCAAATCTACATTGGTGCGACAGGGAATACCCTCCTCAATATACAATGAATTCGTTGAGCAAATATGTCTTGCTGTGAACCTGGAAAACCCTGATGACACATATTCTCAGGACCCAGAGTTGCAAAATGTAAGAGATCAACAATCACGCTTGGGAGAGGAAGCATTCATGAAAGGTTTCCTCCACAAAGAATGGACCTGTGCCTTAAATGATAGGTGGACACCCGCACCACCAACAGAGGATGGGAGAAAAGTACACCAGAAAGATGCCTTAGAACAAACAGAATGCTTACAACGAGTACTGTGGAATATTTTCGAGGCACAATGGGCATGTAGAAACGACATATTACACGGGAAAGAGAGTAAGACTTTAACCCTTGACACAGAAAAGAAAACAAATAGATTGCTAGAATTCTATGAGAAGAGGAACGAACTCCTCAGAAGGTGCGACCACTGGATGATTGAATATCCCCAGGATGTTATTGTAAAATGGTCCAGAAACCACAAGATACGATTGCTTCAAAACTTGGAAAGACTGAAGCGCATCTATGATAAGGAAAAAATTAAAGACACTGCTGCCTTGAGACCTATTACGGACTTTTTTCAGGTAGTAGCCCGGACAACACCTCCGCCCGAGAACTGAGACACAACTGAAACTTTCCAGGGAGGTGTAACTTGGACTCAAGGCACCTTCAGGGACATGCAATTTTTATGATCACTGTATCTATAGTCACTTAAGAATGTATGTAAAAAATTTAGTTACATATATATATATATATATTATATATATATATATTATATATGATACTGATCGGAATACCATTGCTGATCGAGTAATTCCCACAAACCGAACAGCTGCAGATAATCGCAAGAGGGGGACCGAGGACACAAATAGTGCTGAGAAAATAACCATCCCAAGCCAAAAACATCTCAATAGAAGATGCAAGACTCAGACGCCCAACAACGTTTGTAATGATTCAAAAGCTATAAATATTTCAGATAGAGTGGGGAGGAAAAGGGGCACTCACAAGACAACGTCCACCAAGGTCAATCACAAAGGGCGTGCAGGGAGGAGAAAATAGTAACCAACAATACCAACACACAAGATGCAAAAACAATCAAATGCGAAAAAATACCCGAAGATTACTTGCACTTGAATAATGCAGAGGCTAAGAAGAAAGATGACAAAGAGCTAAGAGACACATGGATTCGTTGTAGAAGTATTTCCCTTTCGAAAAAGATATACTTCATCGATTGGTAGACTACCCTTGTATCTAAACATGTCCTCTTGAATGAGTGCCTTGATTTTATGATCACTGGATTGTTCATTTTTTGCTCTTTCTCTTATCATCTTTGTGTTTACTTTGCAGATGTACAGGTCTTCATGGATTCCAACTTTGTATTGGTGATGGCAAATACTAAACCTGTACAGAAATATATATGATCTCTCTTCTCGTCTGACATTTGTAGATGCAAGTATTGATTTTTTTGTGAATACATCGAGATCATCCACTGGCACGATACTCGCACCATTCCCTACAAATGCAAATGATAGCTTCATTCATGGATTTTTTTTAAACCTTACGCCTCTCAAACAAAACCTAAACTTAACAACATTCATTTTTTTGTGAAGACTATTGTATTAATGTATGATATTTGGTACTCACCTCGCGTCAAATCTCAAATCTCCCAGACATCAATGCACAGTGCACTCTATAAATTAATCAAAAGTGGTCTCGTGTTCAGGGAATGCCACTGTCAGAAATGACCGAGTCAATAGAAACGGCCAAATACATACTTGATATGATTCGTCCGATGAATGCTCAAGATTCAGACGAAAAAATTGAAGATGATAATGATACCGAGGAACAAGCTTCTACGAAAGAGACTAAAGATGATCAAGCTGAGGCAAAAGTGGTTAGTGAGGAGGATACACTTCAAGACAATGAAGAGAAAGAGAAAGAAAGAGATGAGTGGCGTGATTACGCCATTCTTCGACTCGGTGAATTTTTCCGTATTGGCAATGACACAGATTTGGTGAATAGAAAGTTCATATTTGATGATCAAATCTGAAGAATTGACAATACAGATCATTTTTTTTCACTCAAGGTGAAAATATTAACTTTGATGAATTGGAGGAGAAGTCAACCGATCTAATGTGTCTCTTGTTGGAGAAAAGATTTCATACTGAGCCACATCACATTGTCAACGTGATCTAGTTGATGTGGTTGGTATTATACCCATCCACAGGGTTCATTTTGTTTGAATTCAGGGCACTATGGCCTACTCCAAACCAGCATGGGTGCTACTACCGTTATTTTTTTACACTGCTGGTCCAGCCAGCAGTGGGTTGATTTCAGTCGCATACTAACGACTGGTTTGTTCATAGTATTTTCCGTCACTATCTCGAATAATCGAGGAGATATATGGTCGCATTTGTATAGTACAAGCCAACCAGATTTTGTAAGTTGGAATTGTATAGTACAAGCCAACCAAGCAGTCACTCAAATTAGTGAGGGTCGCATTGTATAATACAATGCAGACCACAGAGTCAAACGAACATCCAAGTCTTTCAACCAGTGAGGGTCGCATTGTATACTACAATGCAGACCACAGAGTCAAACGAACATCAGAGTCTTTCAGCCAGTGAGGAACGCATTGTATAATACAATGCAGACGATAGAGACAAACGAACAATTCATGTGAATTCAACTCAGTGAGAGTCACATTGTATAATACAATGCAGACCACAGAGACAAACGAACATTCATAGCAACCACCAGTCCCCTGCGTGCAAGTAAAGAAGAACAAAATGAAAATCAACCGCAATCGCCTGTATGACGCATAGATTATCTGGAGAAATCGCTTGTCTGATTGAGCATAGTGTTGAGATGGTTGTATAATAATCTATATCGTCAAGGATCTGTATTGCTTCTGTCTCCTTGTGCAGCATGTCCGTGTATGCCAGCTGATGTAAATCTATGAAAATAATAGCATCGGAATGACGCAACGATGTGGTTGGCATTTTACGAGACCTGGCGACGGCAATTTACTCACTCCAAGTGTCATCTATGGGATACGCAACCAATATTGCACGTGGGAAGAGTCTTATGGCATGTCCAAGCTTTGCTATCACATACGATGCCATGTCTGAAAAAATCCAGGCATATTGCATATTTGGAATGGCACCAATAGTAAACAGGACTGAATCCTTCTGTGTCAGACGCTTTTTAATTCCTTTCTCGGTCTTCACAAAGAATCTGTCATCGGCACTGGTACAAATATTACCTCCTTGTTGGCTATCAACGATGTTACAAATATTGTGATAACAGTTGAGCAACATAAATTGTATGCCTGTTTGTTGATGATGAAACACATATCCTCATGCAGAATACCAAGCAATCAGTACCATGAAAGAATGAACTATATTTTGAATATAGACACATTTTTTCTTATCAACGGATCAAACATCATAGCTATGGAATCAATATTTTTCATTGTTGAGTTCCAAAAACTTGGAAAAGTCATCAATATCCCCATTTCTTGTATACAGACGAGGGCAATCATTCAGGTTAAGCGGCTTATGCTCTGCAATCTTCAGCGGACGATTTGACCACCAATTAATTATTCCGTTCTCCATTTCAAAATACTGTCGGATACCACCATGGTGATTTGATCCTTCCTATTCAGACTAATATCCAATGACTCATCGTCATTTGGTCTGACCAGTACAAATTTTGCAGTTTTCTTGTTTCCATCGTAATTGACTACAATCATTTGTCCATCGACAGCTCCCTCCGCTAAGAATGCATTGGCATCATTTTTCTAAAACTCATAGTAGCCGCCACTGTTAAAGTTAACGTCGCCATCGCACCTGGCATCACGATGTTGCTTCATGTCACAAATTAAGTTCTTCATCACGACACGATTCATCCAACCAAATCGCCTTTTGAAGTAATGTTTTCTGAACAGCACATTGATCAGCCTGTCATCTTTTTAAAATCAGCATATACTCTCTCAAAAGAAATGAAGCCACACCGCTGTCTCTTGCGAAACAACTGCAAGTGATGAATTCGGCGGGTATCAGTCCCAAAATGGGCAAAACTTGAAGGAGTAAAACAGCCCAAAAGTCGCCAACATAATGAGTCAATAAGAGTCAATATAGATATGACATACCAATGACATTAGTATCACCTTAGAGATTCCATACAGCTTGTGCAGACATACCGGATATTTTGTCTTGTGTCTGTCTTGGATCCACTTGCAAATACAAGAAGCAAACAGGCTGCTGCAGTGAGGATTTGAGGATTATTCAAATGTGAGTTGACCACGATACGAAAAGGAATTGAAATGCGACGGTTATTTAAGTAGCAGGGTCTTACTAGAAATCGGTTCTAAGAATATGCATGCTCGTAACAATGTCATTGGTAGGACTCCAGCGGTCATGTCTTCTCATCGCATAATCGTTGCATTTGGGAGGGAATGAAGTGCTGTTCTCCGGTAGCTTCTCGGCAAACTCAACCAGATCATTGTACAGTCTTTCCAAAAATTTAGTGAGACTATTGATTTGGATTTAATGCGTTGTTGAATTCTGTCGACATGAACACGAGGCTCTTGAATCTTGGGTATCTTCACAAGCATATATTTAACTAATTTTTTACATACATTCTCAAAACGATGTAAAATGTTAGGCACTCAATGATTTCAGATATCTATTGTGTGCATTGATGTCATTTTTGTTTTTGTTTTTGTTTTGACACAAGTTATGACTCCTCTCTTATTTCTAATCTGTTCTTGTCATCTCAGAATCACTTAATGCTGTGTATAACAAATTACACTATATCTACTCCTATTGATTGACATCTGAGTTCAGATCAATCATATGCAATTGATTCCTCTGCAAAAATTGACAAAAAAGAAGTCTGAATCCTCAAGGGTACCACCATGCACTATGGTATTACTATGGAGGTAGCATGTTTATGTTATATTTCTATTCACTTACTTTCTAATCATATTCATTGTTGATGCATCTACTGCTATAACTGCACTTTTTTCAATTTTTGAGGTCCCCTACTGGCACATGGTCCCTCAAATATAATGAGACACTTATTATCAGCCATTCTATCCCCCATATTATGTATCTTAGCAAGATACACCTTTTTTACTGACCACTGTACCTTTACTCTTGACCCAATCTTCATATTTTCCCATGCAGTTTCATTACAATTCAACCACATTTCAAATGGCTTGCTCGGCTCACATCTTGCACAAATCCACTCCTCTTCAGGAACGTCTTCCAATTTTGGAATGAGACAATAGGTATGACAATAGATACTACATTTCTCACAACCCAATAGTAAATGTTCATCCATCGCTTCACTCAGCGATACCAACCTCATGGGACTTGCCGCTGACTATTTGCCTTATCCCACAACAACCGTAGCACCAAGAAAAAGACTATATGGCACAGTCAGAAGAAGCGATGAGAAGCGCACCAAGACTATATCACCTTTGTGGGAAAGCTCACACGTCTTATCGATCTACAACAGACCTTGGCAAACGAACTCCTCATGATCCTGATTAAAAGCCAAAAGGTGAAGGTCGACTTCAGTAACATGAAGAAGATCACTAAGGTACCAGAGGCGCTGTACCTTCACTTAATGTTGCTGGAGATTTCAATAAAATGTCATTCACCATAGATGTGGGAAGGTGCCTCCAAGACAAATATTTCACCAGTGACAAGATCACTGTCACCAAATATGATGAGGACACCAATACTGTCACCCCTACAGACAAGCCTCCAGATGTCAACAACCCAATCAAGAATATTTCGGCAAACATCGTTTCTATATCAAGTGACAGGTCATTTCTGGTGATTGGATTATCTCGTCCGAGTTCACTGAAGTTCTCTTTTGCTCAGGCTAAACTTGAAAGAATTAACGAGAAGATAGTGCTCATTGAGGGAGAATCTAATGATGGTAATATCAAGCAAGAGAGGTTGTTATACTACAAAAGCTTACGGGAATCGATTCGTATCAAAATGAATTCTATATAATGTGCATGTAACTATTCTTATTCGGCTATTGTTATGTAATTCATGTCTGTAGTTCGATAAACATATGAATGTTGCTAATGAAATGACAATCTTTCCTATCGTCTGCAGCTACTATAGGCATGCTGGCTCGCTGCTACTAGATTGTGATTGTTTCGCTGCTCAGATTTGAGCAAAATCAGTAATTCTTGGCACGTTCTCCACTCTCCACAGGCGAACCAAGAGGACTGCTCTCTCATCCCATTTTGGATCTTAGTCTTGCGAATTCTTCTTTTTATCACCGACAGGGTTGAATAGAGAGGACCACTCATCTAGAGTGGTTCTACTAGGTGAGGGTGAGGAGAATGTTGCTACTGCCGGCATCTTGACGTCTTCGGCTTCTTCATCGTCTAAATCTAATTAAAACTGACAGCACCCTTGTAGTTCATATTGACAAACTCACTACAGAAAAGAGCTGGAATGTGATCGTTTCTTTTTGTAACCACTTTCTGTCTTCCTCTCTTTTTTGCCGGGCTTTGTTGTTGTGGATTCCTCGCTCTCAGAATCTGATTCAATAACGAATTTGCGGGTCACCTTCTTTTTCAATGCTTCATTTTCTTGTTCTTTCTCACGAATCAATTTGATTGCACTTTTGGCAGATGCGGATAACTGTTTGTTGTTCTTCAATTCCGCATTTTTTTGGCCTCCAAAGCGCGTAGCATCTCACTCCTTCGTCTCTCATGAGCTCGTCCACATGATTATTTACCCCCTGACGAGAACCATCAACCCTCACGACTACTCAATTCTGCATGATTGTAGAATCATTAGCATTCCTACTTGCAGCAGCAACCATTTGGTTTTTTAATGTGCAACCCCTCTCGGACTGAGTAGACTGCTGTAGTGGGTCCATAATCCCCGGCTGAACACGGAAATTAATCACATCAAGGCGAGGCATACTCCAACGCGCAGGAGGGGTAATGGCAGATCGAGGGGAGAATCTGACACGAATCGACCAATCGCGTGAGAAGAAGACCAAGACAGAGCAGAAATTATCACGTGCTTCACGCGATGGAAAGACTACCCCATTATGGTAAGTCATATGCCTAACTTCAATTGGGTAGAACCCTTTTATCACGATGTTCGGGCAGCAGAGTCGAATGTAATTCATCCGTTGGCAATAATCACTGATACCAATATCGAGGGAGTGATATCCCTGATCACGGCCCTTTCGATAGAATGAGACCACCTCACAGAAGCCACGATGGCACGCTTGATTGAAAGAATCAAGGTTGTTTTGAGAATGTAGATTATAAACGGTATACATGATGAAGAGGAAATACGCAACGCTATTCCAAAGATGCACATCCAGGTGACATGATGGAGGATCAACTGTCAACAGTGCAAGAAGAAGACATATCTGCATTGTCTTCTAACACCAATTTAATCTAATTGTAAATGAGCAAAATCGCAACACCCAACACAATGACCTATCAGATATTATCTAAACAAAAAAGTGGAAAAATCCTCTAAAATTAGAATTTGCAAGCGTGCCCTCTTTTTTGATTTTCTTCTCTGGCCTTCTTTCGATGTCTTTTGCCCACACGGCCATTTCCTCAGCAACGGTATAAGTCGATTCGACCCATGGAACGAATCATTGGATCCGCCAGACCCTGCCCTTGAATGTTGCCACTCACGTTCCCTTGTGATTTTTATTTACAGTGCTTCGAGATCCTCAGTCTTTGATTCCCCAGATTCTATTCCAGCCAACGTTCGCAACACGGTGATGTCTGAATCAATCATTCCTACCGTGCTGGACAATCTGTTTGCATCTGATGATGACAATTTTCCTTCGAGTGTGCATGGGCTATCACAGAATAAGAATGGTGGATCATACATTTGTGGAGCTACGTATGATCTGCCAACTAAACTTCGCGTGGCAGATGCAATTCATCTTGCTGAACGTAATGATGGGAGATTGGTTGTAAGCCGAATTGCTCATGCGTGTGGTGTTTCAGACAAGTACCGGTTAGAGAGGAGATGTATGATCACGGTAGGGTACTTTCACTAAAGGAGAAGAAGGATCTTAGAAAACAGAACAGGAAAAGAAGCAGTGAAAAGACAGGCGCGGAACATTTACAATCAGCACTTTTGATAGTTTTGTATTTTATGCTCTTTATACAGATGAGCCATCAAGATCATTGCGTAGCTATCAAGAATGGTTATTCTATTTTACTGGCACAGAAGTAAGCAGATCCACAATATCTAGATATTTCAAAGAGGGCTTTGACTACAGTGCCGGGTTCGTCAAACCCAACATGGTGCCATACGACAAATTTAAGCCTGAGAATATTGCTAAAGCATACGAATACATCACAACGATAATTGTGTTGGATCCGGAACGGTTGGTTTTTGCAGATGAAAAGCTAATTAAAGGTCAAGAGCTCTTTAATCGATTAGTGAGAAGGGATCCAATCACTGGTGAGAAACCTGCTATGATTCCAGATCCTGACTTTAGAAACACCCATTCAATTACAGGTTTCTGCTCGTTCTCGAGTAGTAAGAGGCCAGTAGTGTTTCCATGAAGGCAATAACAATGCTGAGCAGTTTGCCCAAGACGTAGAAGAAGCAATTGCTTGTGGTTATATTCGGTCGTGCTTGATAATGCTGCATATCATACAGGGAGAGGAAATAATGTAATCGAGGAATGGTTATGGGACAACCATGGTATATTGCTCATTTTTCTCCCTCCTCGATCCCCAGAATGGAATCCGATTGAGCTTGTTTGGGACTATTCTAGTAAGGCGTCTGCGAACCTGTGACCTCCGCGAAAGTTGGGAACAGTATGGGGTTAATGCTTCTGCAAATAAGGCCGCTGATATTCTGGAAGGTATTACTAGAGAAGAGGTTTTGAAGTGCTTTCGTCACTGTTATAGATTTATTGTTGGGCTTTAAAATAGTTCTGATTAGCTGATTTTTGTGAATTTTTTGCTGCATGCCTTTAAGTTAATGTAATATCGTCTGCCGCTAGTACCACAAAAACCGTAGGTAATCAAAACAAATCCTCACAGATTATATCGGGGCATTATATGTTCTACGTTCTGAAGTAATAACTTCACTACTAATGCTGTTATTACCACTGTGAATATCATTATGATCTTACATATGATTTGTCAGACTTTTAAAAAAGTCTGACAAATCTGGGATAGTTTGTGTACTGTCAAGTTATCTTGAGGAGTTGAGCGAATAATAATCTTGTACTATCTTAATAATCTTGTTTTATCTTGCTAACAAAACATATTATGTTATTATTTGCTATGAAACAATGATGGCAAACTGGCGCAAGAATCAAGAGTAACTGTATACGAAATATGAATGGAGATAACAGAAATGCATCATCTACCCTGTCACATCATCATCCGTGCTCTTTTCAGCAGGGTTTGTGTTGTTGACATTACCTCCAAGATTGTCGCCCAAACCAGCAGAAGGGTTGTAATGCTGCAAGCGATTCTGATGGTTTGCGTGAATTGGGGAGGCCCAACTGCATCTGTACCAAAGGCTTCGTCAAATGCAAGTGAGTTATCATCTAGTAACTCGCCAGCATTATTAGGATAGGCAAAGTTATTGCCACGGGCGTACATGTTGTGCTTGCTCCCTCCACGCCTATGATGAGTGTTGTTGCCTCCACCCCCTCCATACTGAAAATCATTGTAGCCACCACCTCCTTGTGGACGGAAACCACCACCAGCATGTATGATTTTGCATGGGAGTTTCGTAGGTTGGATTTGATTTGTAGTTGCTTCGCTGGAAGCTATCAACTGCATTACCCTAGATATAACAAAACCAATCATGATTATGAAAGCAATTATGATTGTAAGCAAAATATTCTATAGCAAAAACTTACCATAATCGTATCCGTCCAGCTGCCACTGGTTCTTCCCCCATGCATACTTGTTGCCAGTTGCTGCACTCTCTCAGTCCTTAGAGCTGACTCCCGCTGCCTCTCGGCTCTCTTCAAACCCAATTCATTCTCCTTCTCCTTCTTCTTCTTCTTCTTCTTCTTCTTCTTCTTCTTCTTCTTCTTCTTCTTCTTC